>BLBF01015645.1:0-14908 GCA_015471245.1 Laticauda colubrina
TTTCTTTTCCATGGGGCCAAATCACAAATGTGTCATCGATGTATCTTAGCCATAGTTTGGGTTTGTGGGTGGCATTAGCCAGGGCTCTGGATTCGAATTCTTCCATGAACAGGTTTGCAATGACGGGTGACAGTGGTGATCCCATAGGGGCTCCTTCAATTTGCTTGTATCTTTGTCCTTTGTGACCTAAAATTCCTATGCAGCTGCAGAGACAACAATGTAACACCAACCTGCTTCAAATTAACATTTCATAAAAACACAGCAGCTACCAAACATATCCTGAAAAGGACAGAGATATCTCTACTGAGAAATGAAGTTCACAGTAAACGATTCCAATTAGATCAGTTAAACAAAGATTTGCTAGCACTACACCTGGAATTGAGCAGCAAAATCCACCCTCTACTTTGGGATAAGATCAAACAACTTACAACTTGGAGAGCTGAAACTGAAAATACTTATAAAAATGATAAACTCTCAAAAAAACTGAAAAAATTAGAAAATGACAAGAAAATTCCCAATAACCCACAACAACACCAGAAACAACTAGTAAACAACGTTTCCAACAGAGAACTCAACAAAACAGAAACAGATGTCCTATCCAAAAGATTCAATTATGCCATAGCACCCAAAAAAATCCCAACAGAATCCATCATATGTGCAGTAGAATCCAGCCTAACCAAATTAAATACAGATGAAGCTGACAGAATAAGACACCAGGTTACTCACATCTTATGCACAACGAAACCACCCAAAAATGTTCCAGGACTAATTATTATTGTTTGTATTTTCTTAATATGTATCAAAATTTATCTCCAAGAGGTTTCATGCATTCTGTTCTATGAAGCAACAGAGTAGAATAAATTTACACACACATACGGTGTAATACTTTGTCAAGTATTTGAAAACTGTCATTAAAGCCCCTGTCACACTGCACCAATGGATGCAAAGAGGATGTAAAACGGACAAAAAAGCTTGCCATCCGTTGGTTAACGCAATGTATCCATTCTGTACTCACTGCCTCCGTTTTGCCTCCTCTCTATCCATCCAGCATCCGTCTCATTCATCCGCTCAGAAAGTTTTGAGCTGCTCAAAACTTTTGCACGGAAAATGTATCCAATTTGTACATTCTGCATCCGCTACGCATCCGCTAGGCATCTGTTCTGCATCCGTTACGCATCCGCTATATCCGCTAGGCATCTGTTCTGCATTCACGCAACTCACATCCGCTCAGACGCAGGGAGGAAGCGGAACGGACGTGGAACTGATGCAGAATGGATGCCTAGCGGATGCAGCATGGAAACAAAGCATTTAAAATGGAAAAAACGTTCACAGATAATATCCTATCTCGGATATTAAGGATGTCTAGAGGATGTCTAGAGGATGAATAGAGGATGCAAAGGGAAACCTATACTGCCTATAAAAAGGGGGAGCAACTCATCTGCATCTCACTTTCAGACCAGCAACCTAGCTGTGCAAACCTCTGCAGCTTTCATCTGACTCTTGCTCTTCCAAAGCATCCAGTCATGTCCACCGTGATCGTAACACAGTCCTTTTGGCAGCCACCATCCTTCTGCAACAGTGCGAAGCCATCTACAGGCTCTGTGAACTCTAATACGGGAAGAAAAAGAGGCGGCCAAGAAGTGTCTGGGTCCGAAGATTGATTGCCAGAAGAGCAGAGGACGGACTGTACAACAAGCTGATGGTGGAGCTCCGGAACGAAGACACTCGGGCATTCCAGAACTTCATGAGGATGCCTCCAGCCATGTTTGACAAAGTTGTGCAGTGGCTGACACCCAGGTTGACCAAGGCAAACACCAACCTCCGGCCCAGCCTGGAACCTGGGCTCAAGGTGGCACTCACTCTGCGCCACCTGGCCTCAGGGACCACCTACAGGAGCATGCAGTACGGCTGGAGGGTGCCACACAACATCATCAGCATTGTGGTCAGAGAAGTGGTGCAGGCCATCATCAAAGAATACCTGGAGGAGCTCCTCCAGTGCCTCTCCACTGAAGAAGGATGGAAGAAAGTTGCAGAGCAGTGGTATCAGAAGTGAAACTTCCCCCACACCGTTGGAGCCATAGATGGAAAGCACGTGGCCTGCGAAGCACCACCCAAGTCGGGCTCCACTTATTTCAACTACAAAAGCTTCTTCAGCATCGTCCTCTTTGCCATGGTCAATGCTGACTACAAGTTCATGTACATCGATCCTTCAGGCAACGGCTCATCTTCAGATGCCCAGGTATACAACGCCAGTCACCTCAAGGAAGGGCTGGAAGGCAACCTCATCATGGGCTTCCCAGATCCAGACCCCCTGCCCAATGACACACAATATATGCCCTACTTCATCGTGGGGGATGACGCCTTCTCCCTCAGAACCTACCTCATGAAGCCCTACACTTCCAGACTCCTCAACCGTGAAGAGAGGATCTTCAACTTCAGGCTGTCCAGGGCAAGGCGGGTGGTGGAGAACGCCTTTGGCATCCTGGCCGACAGGTTCCAGGTACTTTTCACCACCATGCAGCATCGCCCAGAAACTGTGAGGAGGATCGTGAAAGCTTGCTGCATCTTGCACAATCTCATGCGCACCCGCTACCAAGTCTTGCAGAACAGGCTCGTGGACCGCCAACAAGGCAATGGGGACATGGAGCCTGGGGAATGGAGGCAAGGGCAAAACCTGATAGACACTCAGGATGTGCAAGGCCACAACAGAGCCTCACGTGAAGGGAAGAAGCAGCGCAACCTCCTGAAACTCTGGTGCAACTCCCCAGCTGAAGCAGTGGAGTAGCAAGACAGGATGATAGATGATTAATGGATGCTTCCTTCAGCCTGTCTCATCACATGGATGAGATTGGGCCATGTATGTTGGGTTGGCCTACAATGAACAGGGCATTTAATAAAGAGTTGTGTTTGTGTTGACATGTGTGGATGATTATTACATTATGATTGATAATAAAGGGCCATAGGTGTGGCACCTGGGAGGGTGGACCTTACATTCCCACTATGCTTGCACTGGAGGTTTATCTATCCCACAGCTATTACCCATCCCAAAGGTATCCCTGCCCATCCCACAGGTATCCCTGCCCACCCCACTGCTATCTTAACCCATCCCACAAGCATGCACAGGCTTAAACCAATTCTTAAAGTTTCCACCAAGACTTTATTAAAAAAAAATTAATGAAGCAAATGTGTGAATCAAAGATAAACTTTATTGAACAACAAGCTGTAACAGAAAAATGACCCAAGTCAAGTGTCCAAATAAAGTCCACACCCAGTCTCTGGCAGTCTTCACGGTCACTCGGAGGTGTGCCCAGTCTCAGGGGTGAAGGGTCCAGGTGCTGTGGAGGTGGGTGCTGCTGCAGTGCTGGTCTGAGGTGTCATTGGGGTGCCTGGCCCCGAGAGGACAATAGGTGACGGTGTGTTGAGAAAGGTCTCGGACAGCTGGCTCAGTCCCGTGATGCTGAGAGGTCCTTCCTCCATGCCATGGGGTGTCAGCCCCAGTACTGATGACAGATGTACTGAGGCTGAGCTTGGCTGTGGGGTGGACGAAGGAGTAGTGTATTGGGGCTGTCTGGTCTGCAGCTGGATGAGGACTGGCATGGGTGGCATCGGTGGTGTGGGTGGCATTGCTTTCGTCGGTGGCATCATTGTCGTCGGTGGCATCGGTGGCATCAGTGGAACCGGTGGCAATAGTGTCGCCCGATGACTCTGTGCCTGAACTGGGAAGGGCTGCTGCCTGTGCTGCTGAACCTCCTGGTAGCCATAGCCCTGGTAGGTGAGGGTCTGTGGGAAGACTTGGAATGGGAGGGACATCGCCTGGGGTGGAGGAGCAGACCTGGACTGGGTGGGAGCAGGTTCCTCTGGATCTGGAGGGTTGTGAAGCAGCTTGGTGATCCAGTCCTTCACCACCTGGTACTGGGGTTCCTCCATGTTCCTGAGGGTCTGGTTGACATAGGTGAGGAAGGGCTTGTGGTTGGGGGATGAGGAGTTGGTGTTGACCAGCTGAGAGAGGAGATCTATCCTGCTCCGGATGGTGTCCCTGATCTCCAGCAGGACAGTGTGGCTCTGCCCCTCCAGCTGTCTGGCTCTCTGCCTTTCTGTGGAGGTGGAGCTTGGGGGGTGGATACGGCTACGGCTGTGGTAGACACGACGTCTCATTTCTCCCACCGCACCAGGGAGTCCTCCACGTGCTCCACCACGGTTACAACACCTGTCCGCGGGTTCTCCGCCGTGGCACGCTCCACAGAAACCTGCCTGGAGACAGGGTCTGACTCTCAGCCGGAAGAGGACTGGCTCTCAGCAGGCTGCCGGAGAGGGAGGGTAGTGAGAGGGGCTCCTGGTGCTCCTCGGTGGCGGATCTCACCCTCCAGGAAGCTACACCTGGCCATGACGTAGGTCTCTCTGTCTGTCAGCTTAACCGTGGCCTGGCCTGATTTCTTCAGGTGCAGCTTCCCGTACCAGGTGTGCATGTGCTTCCACCAGCCGAGAAGCATCTCCGAAGTGTAGCCCTTACTCTCCGCCCTCTCTCTCCAAGCAGCCTGCTTCCACTTGGTGTCCTTGTAGAGACTGTGTCCCTTCCACCACAGATAGTTGTTCTCTCTCAGCCACTCCAGCACCTCATCCTCATGTTCCTCCTCAATAAAGTATTGCCTCCTCTCCCGTCCCCGCATACGCCTCTTCCTCCCTTTCTGCAGGACCAAATGGGCCCTCATCAGAGGGCCTCCCAGGTAGTAGGGGCTGCTCCTCCACACCAGCAGCAGCAGCAGCAGTAGGATCATCATCATCATCATCATCACCAACAGGATCATAATCATCATCAGCAGCAGCACCAGCACCAGCAGGATCATCATCATCATCAACAGCAGCAGCAGCATCACCACCAGCAGAAGCAGCACGAGCAGGACCAGGAGCACGAGCAGGACGAGCAGGACGAGCAGGACGAGCAGGACGAGCAGGATGAGCAGGATGAGCAGGACGAGCAAGACCAGGAGCACGAGCAGGACGAGCAGTGTGAGCAAGTCCAGGAGCACGAGTAGGATGAGCAGGACCAGCAGGACCAGGAGCCGCTTCAGCAGAGTAAGCACCAGCAGAAGCACCACAACCAGGATCAGCTTCAGCAGAACCTCCAGCACCAGAAGAGCGAGCCCGAGCAGCAGAAGCCCCAGCAGAAGCAGAGTCAGGGACAGGGGGCGGGAGGGTGGCCCTGTCCCTCTTGCCAGGGATGGCAGCAGGTTGCTGAGGCTTTCGCTTCTTCCCCATGGTTGTGGGGTTGCTGGCTGGCAGGGAGGCTGGCAGGCACCAAGGCTGGCACCAAGGCTGGCAGGAAGCCTGGAACAAGGCTGGCAGGAAGCCTGGCAGGAAGGCTGGCAGGAAGGTAGGCACCATGGCTGGCAGGCATTCTGGCTGGCAGGGAGGCTGGAAGGCAGGCTGGCAGCAAGGTTGGCAGGCAGGCAGAGAGCAAGGCTGGCAGGGAGGCTGGCCAGGAGGCTGGGAGGCAGGCTGGGAGGCAGGCTTGTAGGCAGGCTGGCAGGAAGGCTCACAGCAAGGCTTGCAGGCAGGCATGCAGGCAGGGCAGGCAAGGACTCGATGTATCCGGCAGCAGGTCTTTCCTCTGAATGCTGGCCACGTGCAAGCTGCTTCCCTTTATATCCGTGGGGCTGACGCAATAAATCCCCCCCGCATGCGCAATTAATGCAAGGCATCCGCTAGGCTTCCGCTGTGCATCCGCTAGGCTTCCGCTCTGCATCCGCTTCATCCGCTGTGCATCTGCTGTGCATCCACTGTATCCATTCCGCATCCGCTTTGCTGAGGTCCCCCGGAAGTCTAGCGGATGTGCCATCCACTCCCATCCGCTTCCATCCACTGGGCTTCCATTCCGCATCCGCTTTCCATCTGCCCTGCGTCCTCCCCGCGTCCATTCCTTTCCGTGTTATCCGCTCCGGTTATGCAAATTTTTGCCCCTTTTGAGAGCGGATAACAACGGATGGAACATTTTGCTCATCTGTTGTTTCCTTTTTACATACGTTTTGCATCCGTTGGGCAGCGTGACAGAGCCTTAAGGTTTTCCTTAATCTTAGATTTACTAGGGCAAACATTGACGCCCACTTTAAAGGCATTTCAGTCTGTATTATCTTCCTTAAAATATATAGGAAAAATTGTACAATTATGGATGGTCCAAAAAATTTGGTACTGTTTGAAATGTTCATTTTATTTTCTCAATTGGACATAAACAGGTATTGAACAAGTCTTTGAATATGAGTCAGCAGTGTGTTGCATCTGCCCAAAAAACCAGCATAGGCCACATTAACAGAGAATAGAATCAAGATTATATGATTTGCTAATAGCACTTTATAATGTCTTGGTAAGACCTGCTTGGAATATGGCATCCAGTTTTGATCACTGTTAAACAAAATGATGTTGAAACTTTAAAAAGTGTGCAAAGATGATTGGGCACATGAAGACTAAAACATATAAAGAATAATTGCCACAATTGAGTATGTTTAGGTTAATGAAAAAAAAGACTAGAGGTGACATGATAGCAGTGTTCCAATACCTAGAGGCTAGGTCCCACTGGTCCTTGAATGCAAAACATATACATAAAGGACAAAGCGGATGAGCAAAATTTTGGGGGTGGCTCCATCCGTTGTCATCCACTCCAAAAAGTGGTGAAAATTTGCATAAACAGAACGGAAAAGAACGGACGTGGGTAGTACGTAGCGGGGATGTTAAATGGATGTTCATAGGAAGCCTAGCGGATGACAGCAGATGGAAGCGGATGACACATCCGAAGGGCTTCCGGGGGAGAATTTCAAAATGGACGCATAGCGGAAGGGGCGGATGGATAGCGGATGACACGGATGCATCATGGACACTTATAGGAAGCAAAGCGGATGCCGCGCGGATGTACATTGGATGCAAAGCGTTCACTGCGCATGCAGGGAGGATGAATTGCATCAGCTCCGTATATAAAAGGATGCAGCTCGCACACAGTCAGCATTCAGAGGAAAGACATGCTGCCACATACATCTTGGAGGAACACCATGGTTCGTCAGTCAGGGAAGAAGAGGAATCCTGTGACTACTTATGCCAGCCCTGGCAAGAAGGCCAGAACCAGCATCCCACCCCCTGGCACTGACTCTGAAGCTGCTGCTGCTGCTGCTGCTGGGGCTTCTCCTGCTGCTGCTGCTGCTGGTGGTGCTGCTGGTGCTGCTGGTGTTGCTGCTACTGCTGTTGGTGCTCCTGGTGCTGCTGGTGCTGCAGGTGCTGATACTGCTACTGTGGTGGACCAGACCCAGGCCCTCAAAGCCCTGCTGCTGAAGGCCCTGCTGCTCAAGCCCCTGAAGGCCCTGCTGAAGCCCCTGCCAGAGGGAGGAAGAGGCAAGGGAAAGAGAAGGGAGAGAGGAAACAGTACACCGTTTCCGAGGACCATGAGGAGGAGGTGCTGGAATGGCTGAGGGAGAACGAGTACCTGTGGAGAAAGGGCCACAGACTCTATCGCGACACCAAGAAGAAACAGGCAGCTTGGAGAGAAATGGCAGAGAGCCTGGGCTACACTGCTGATGTACACCTGGGATGGTGAAATCACATGCACACCTGGTATGGCAAGCTACACCTCAAAAAATCTGGGCAGGCCGCTGTCAAGCTCACTGACCAGGAGATGTATGACATGGCCAAGTGCAGCTTCCTGGAGAGTAATGTCCACCACTGAGGAGCAACCCCTCTGAGACCCCTCTCCCTCAGACAGCCCACAGACAGCCAGTCCTCTTCCAGCCAGGAGACAGCTAGCCTATTCAGACAGGTGTCTTCAGAGGGCCCCACGGCAGAGACCCCCCTGACAGCTGCACTCCCCATGCCGCCAGACTTGGAGGATACCCTGTCACAAATGGAGGAAGAAGTGGCAGCCACCAGAGACCAACCCACCCCCACCCCCAGCTCCACAGAATGCAGGCAGAGAGGCAGATTGGAGGGCCAGAGCCACACTGTCCTGTTAGAGATCAGGGACACAGACCAGCACAGAATTTCTTTCTCAGCTGGTTCACTTGGACAGAGGATCCGACAGCCGCCACACTTTCATCACCTATGTGAGCCACACCCTCAGGGATATGCCCGAGGCCCAGTACCAGGTGATGAAGGAGAAAATCACAGCACTTCTGCACAACCCTCAAGGCCCAGCTGAAGCTGCTCCAACCCAGTCCAGTTCTGCTCCTCCACCCCAGGCGATGTCACAGCCCTTCCACAGTTTTCAACAGCCCCTCACCTACCAAGGCTACGATTACCCGGACTTCCCACAGCAAAAACAGACCTTCCTAGTCCAGGCCTAGGTTCATCACACGCCACAGATGCCACACCTCACCCAGCTGCAGACCAGACAGCCCCACTACACTCCTCCTTCCTCCACCCCACAGCCAAGCCCCTCAATGGACAATCTGTCATCAGTCTTGGGTCTCAAAACCCAGGTACTTGATGAAGAGCCTCTCAACCTCACAGGACTGAGTCAGCTCTCTGAGAGCTTCCTGAACACACCATTCCCTGTTGTACTCTCGGGGCCAAGCACCCCAATGGTGCTTCAGATCAGTACTCAAGCCACAACCACCTCCACAGTCCCTGCCCGCTTAACAGCGGAGACCATGGACATGACTCAGAGTGACTGAGAATAGTGTCAGAGACTGAGTTGTTTACTTGTTAAGTTTATCTATGCTTAAAACACTTTACTTGGTTCATTTTGCTTTTTTAATAAAGTCATACCGTTTACTTAAGACAATTAATAAAGGTTATCTTTGCTTCAGACACTTGGTTCATTTTTTTTTAATTAATAAAGTGTTGGTGAAAACATTGAACAAATAGCTAAGCCTTTGCATGTTTGTGGGATAGATAAGGATAATTGTGGGATAGATAAGGATAGTTGTGGGATAGATAAACCTCCAGTGCAAGCATATTGGGACTGTATGGTCCATCCTCCCAGCTGCCACACATATGGCCCTTTTTTATCAATAACAATTTATTCATTGATCAACACATTTCAAAATAAACAAAGCTCTTTATTAATGCCCTATTCATTGTAGGACCACTCAACATACATGGCACAATCTCATCAGTGTTATGCGACAGGCTCAAGGAATCATCCTTTAACCATCTATCATCCTGTCTTGCCACTCCACTGCTTTAGCTGGGGAGTTGCACCAGTGTTTCAGGAGGTTGCGCTGCTTCTTCCCTTCACGTGAGGCTCTGTTGGGGCCTTGTACGTGCACAGTGTCTGTCAGGTTTTGTCCTTGCCTGTATTCACTAGGCTCCATGTCCCCATTCCCTTGTTGACGGTCCACAAGTCTGTTCTGCAACACTGGGTAGTGGGTGCGCATGAGATTGTGCAGGATGCAGCAAGCTTCCACGATGCTCCTCACAGTCTCTGGGTGATGCTGCATGGTGGTGAGAAGTATCTGGGACCTGTTGGCCAGGATGCCAAAAGCGTTCTCCACCACCCGCCTTGCCCTGGACAGCCTGTAGTTGAAGATCCTCTCTTCATGGTTGAGGTATCTTGAAGTGTAGGGCTTCGTGAGGTAGGTTCTGAGGGAGAAGGCATCATCACCAATGATGAAGTAGGGCACATCTTGTGTGTCATTGGTTGGGGGTCTGGATCTGGAAAACCCATGATGAGGTTGCCTTCCAGCCCATCCTTGAGGTGACTGGCATTGTATACCTGGCTATCTGAAGCTGACCCGTTGCCTGAAGCACCGATGTACATGAACTTGTAATCAGCATCAACCATGGCAAAGAGGATGATACTGAAGAAGCCCTTGTAGTTGTGATAAGTGGACCCTGAGTTGGCTGGAGCTTTGCAGGCCACGTGCTTGCCATCTATGGCTCCAACGGTGTGGGGAAAGTTCTCCCTCTGTTACCACTCTTCTGCAAGTTTTCTCCAGCCTTGTTCAGTGGTGGGACAGTTGAGGAGCTCCTCCACGTATTCTTCGATGATGGCCTGCACCACTTCTCTGACCACTTTGCTGATGCTGTTGTGTGGCACCCTCCACGCATACTGCATGTTTCTGTATGTGGTTCCAGAGGTCAGGTGCCGCAGAGTCAGTGCCACCTTCAGTCCAGGGTCCAGGTTGGGATGGAAGTTGGTGCTAGGCTTGGTCAACCTGGGTCTCAGATGCTCTACAAGTTCATCAAACATGGCTGGTGGCATCCTCATGAAGTGATGGAATGCACGAGGGTCTTCATTCCTCAGCTCCACCATCAACTGGACATACTGTCCAAACTCCATTCTTCTCATGATCCATCCTCGGACCCACACAGCTCTTGGACGTCTCCTTCTTCTTCTTGTGTATAAAAAGTTAAACAGTCTGAACAGGTTTTGGTTCTGGTGATGAATGATCGCAGCTACCATACAGACTGTGTCATGATCCATGGTGGAGAACAATGGATGATGTGGAAGACCAAGACCAAGGGTGAAGAGGTCTGTACACCACAGCTGCTGGACTCATACTGAGATCCAGATAATTTCCTCCCCCTTTTTATGGGAAATATCGGTTGTCCGCTTGGTATCCTTCTACATACTCTAGACATACTGCAGACATCCTAAATATCCGAGTTACATCCCAGATACAAACGTTTTGTCCATTTTAATCCTTTATAAAGGAGATGCATACGCTTACATCCTTTTCTATTTCCGTGCTACTAACGCTGTATGGACATTCCGTGTACCTTCCGTTTCCTCCCTTTTTCCATTTTCAGCAGCAGCAGATGTGAGTTGAGGGGATGTCCAGAGGATGCCAAGAGGATACAGTGGACATTTAACAGATGATAATGGACATAGAACGTTTGTTGCCTGTATATGCCACGGATGTACATTGTACGTGGTGGAAAGTTCATCTGTTCAAAAAGTTTCGTGCAGCTCAAAACTTCTTGCGCAGATGAAATCTCAGTGGATGGATGCTTGAGGGATAGAGCATATGAAACACGTATGCAGTGAGTACACAACGGATGCATAGCATTTTCCAATGGATTGGAAGCTTTCTTTAACATTTTACATCATCTTTGCATCCGTTGGTGCAGTGGGACAGGGACCTAAAGAGCTAAGCCTATTTTCCAAAGCACCTGAAGGCAGGAAAAGGAGCAATGGATGAAACTAATCAAGGAGAAAAATAAACTAGAATTAAGGAGAAATTTCCATGACAATTAAAACAATTAATCAGTAGAATGAATTGTCTGCAGAAATTGTGCTGCTCCAACATTGGATTTTTTAAGAAGAGATTGGACAGCCATTTGTCTGAGATTGTGTAGGGTTTCCTACTTGAGCAGGGAGTTGGACTAGAAGACCTCCACGGTCCCTTCCAACTCTGTTATTCTGAAGAGAAAGAAAATCCAGAGCCAACAGTGGAAAGAGCCAGAGCCATTCAGTTGTATCAGGATTGAGCTGAACTCTATTTCTTCTCATCCAGACCTATGCAGCTACTAGATACTAGGTCAGTACATTGACAGATTCATCTACTCATCCTGGGATTGAGATGTACTGATAGGTAACATCTGAATATTATGTACTGATATTCTGATGTTACCTAACTAATGTAGTAATGGTACACAGAAGAAATACTGAAATGATAAATGGTTTTACCAGAGATTCCATATGGATGTTGAACAAGAAGAGAGCATTGAACCCTAAGATATCCGAAATATAAAATATTGGAAATGCCAGAGAAGCACTGATTGATTAAATTGTCTACACAATATCAATGCATACTGTAATATATTTGAAAATTGTTTATTCCATAATCTGCTACAGCACTTTAAAATGATGAAATTATATTGGGCTCTGTCTTCAGGTGATTTGCAAGGAGCACTTTTGTTCACACAAGGATGGAGGCAACTGATTTTCATTCTCTATAGCAGGGGTCCCCATCCCTGATCAATAGACCCGCATTGGTCTGCGGCATGCCAGAAACTGGGCCGTGCAAACAAGAGAAGCCCCATCTGCCAGATGCAGGCAGCAAATTAAACCATGTTCCCTCCAGTCCACAGAAAAACCTCTCTCCATGGAAGTGATCCCTGGTGCCCAAAAGATTGGGAGCTGCTGCTCTATAGTAGCATGTTTCAGAAGTCCCATCAATAAAGTACACTTTTCAACTAATTCAGTTTACAAAAGAGAACAGCTCTGTCCACAAATGGAAAGAAATCTGATGGCAATGTTGAAACATCCACAAAACCAGAAAAATCACTGAATTTTCAAATTACCTTAAGATCACTGAATTGATTTATCTATTCTCATTCCTCTAATATCTGTCGTCACTTTTTCCAACCAATATTCACCAAATATCATCATATCTACTTTGAAGGATTTTGTGTTCTAATTATTTTTATGAAGGTGGCTTTTTTTTTTTTTTGCTTGTCAGAATCTTACACAGACTTCTGAACAAAATCACATAAATACTTACATAATATTATTATGTTTCTTTTTTGGTTAAAAAAAAAAGCAGCTGTAATGAAGCTCATAAAAGAAGCACACTGCAGTAATTTCGATTTTGACTTAAGAGGGAAAAAAACGAGCAACTCTTATGTTCAGTACTCGTATGGAGTACTGAAAGACTTAGTAGGTGTCATTTTTCACATAGATTAAAATGTGAGCTTTTGCAAATATGGGTGCAAAATGGATTAGTGATGATACTTTCAAATTCTTTGAGACTGAGTGCATTGTTTCCATCACAAAATAGAAAAAAGTCAGAGTAAAATGTGCAGAAGCAAGCACATTGGTGAAATTCTCTGTTGTTTTACTGATGCTAGACATGGGAGCTCCTGAGGAAAATTCAAATATATTGAAGCAAATATTTCATAGAAATGCTGCAGAAAGGAAAGCTCAAGCCAAATAACCAAATAGACTTTTAATAGCTATTGTCTGATATAATCTCCTGTTTTTCCAGAACAGATACCCTAATGTGTACCCTACTGCAGAGGTGGGGTATGACAGTGTTAACTACTGGTTGGTGATTTACGAGGTTCTCTGATTTATGATTTACTTCCCTGCATGCTGCGAGCAAGCACCTGTAAATCGTCATCAGCACACTGCGTGCAGAGAAGCATCCTTTGAAACAGCCCTCTTTTCCTGCATTTTAACTGCAGCTGTGCCTCGTTTGACAGCTGAAGTTGAAAAATCAGGAAATAAAGATCAGTTAAGAGCCTGGGTGGGCAGGTGGGCAAAAACATCAGCAGACATAGAACTAGTTCTATATCTGCTGCTCTTCAGAACTACCGGTTCCACAGAGGTGGACAGAACCAGAAGAAACCCACGCCTGCTATAGGCACTGTCTGTGCCTATTGTGTGTTTTCAACTATGTGTTTAACATTTATTGCTATATCTTTAGTGGACAGTGTAAAAAATAGTGTGGTCTTCAAATATTTCTAGTTTTTTATGTGAGCTTGCAGCTGCTTCTTCCATTTAACTGGGGGTGTGACTTGATTGGGTGGGGACTTGGCTGTGCTCTGATTGGGTGGGGGTGTGTTCTCATTGGTTGGGGGTTTGGCTGTGTTCTGATTGGCTGGGGGTGTGTCCTGTTCAGGTGGGAGCTTGGTTGTGCTCAGGTTAGTCTTAGTTGCTGGGGGATTTGAGCTGGTGAGCTGTGACCCTGTTGTTTGGCTTCTCGTTGGTGGTCGTGCCACATCTTCATGGTATGTGTCAGTTCGCTTCATGTATGGATTGGAGGGGCTTGAAGTGGGTAGTGATGCAGCTGCAGTACGGCATCTGGTCCGTGGTCATGTCTCATCTTCTGTGTGGGTGTGAGTCTTTTTTCTACGTAGAAGTGTGGTGGTAGCATCTTGTGTGGCACTCGTGGGTGTGGGTCTGGTGTCATTCTTCATGTTAGGTACTCATTTATTAATGAGGGCAGGTTTCCAAATGGTTGGTAGGCGGGAGGTATCTCATCTATTCATGCTGTGTATGAATAGAAGAGATGATTCCACCAGACTGTCAATCATTTGGAAGCCTGCACTCTCAAACAGAAAGATCTCCACACCACAAGCCAGGCAAACACCTGGGCACAAACAGACTCCCTCTGATACCTCCAGCTCAAACATCCCCCAACCAAGCACCCAGATGAAACCTAGTTTCCTAAAAGATAATAGCTGTCCTTTCACACGAAGCCAAGCTGCACTGAAAGCCTCCAATACAGGAACACAGTGTTGCCAGCCAATCAAAGCCACAAAACAGACAGAAGAAACCAGAAACACCAATCAAACAAACTCCAAGTCCAATAAACACAGACCAAGACTCCCAACCAATCAGGATGTAGAAAGAAACATCCTGACGCAGCAATAGGCTGGCCTCAAATTTAAAACCAATGGCTGTGAGAGCCTTACACACATACAAACTCAATACAGAAGCCTGATGATGGCAGATGAGATTCTGCTGAAACATTGCTACAACTTTAAAAGCACTACAATGACATGGGATAATACCCGAAAGATATAGAACAATATATATATATATATATATATATATATATCCAATCCAATTTATATATATATATAAATCCTATCCAAAGGATTTAATTATGCCATAGCACCCAAAAAAATCCCAACAGAATCCATCATATGTGCAGTAGAATCCAGCCTAACCAAATTAAATACAGATGAAGCTGACAGAATAAGACACCAGGTTACTCACATCTTATGCACAATGAAACCACCAAAAAATAATTTGCAAAAAGATGAATTCAGAGCGTTACAAACCCTGAAAAATGATAATAGCATAATAATACTCCCAGCAGACAAAGGAAATGCCACAGTAGTAATGGACAGAAAAGACTATGAAACAAAATTGACAGACCTACTCCAAGACTCCACATACAAACCTATAAACACAGACCCAACCACATATGTAGAAAAATCAACCAAGAAGAAAATTATAACCAGCCACATAAGCAAA
>BLBF01015651.1:0-11160 GCA_015471245.1 Laticauda colubrina
CATTCTGTTTAGCTTGTCTCCCTAACCCTGGTTGGGGAACCCAGGCTTAACAGATATGATATGAATGTCAACAGGATTGTTAACTAATATTCAAGAAATAAATGTTGAAACAAGTATTTGGGCAGATCACCATCCAATGACAATTAAATGGAAAGGACAAACAAGAAGATCTAGATGGACGTTAAATCATACTATTTTAAAGGAAAAAGACTTCACATAGTGGATGGAGAAAGAACTGGCTTTTTTCTTTACAGAAAATAAAAAAGAAGATACATCAATCTAGAATGTCTGGGACACAATGAAGGCATATGCCAGAGGCTTGATAATAGACTATACAAGGAAAAGAAATACCATGAAAAGATTAGCCTCTAAGGCATCACAGGATGAGTATAAAGGACTTGAAAAAGAGCTACAGAAAATGCCACAGAAAAAGGACATTAAGTTAAAAATGGATATAGCCAAACATAAAATGTTTGTCTAATAGAAAAAGAAGAATTAGCACAGAAAATTAGAGGTGATAAACAGAACTACTTTGAAGATGCAAATAAACCAGGTAGATGGTTAGCATATAAATTGAGAAAGGAGAAACAATAAAGGAAAATATTGCAATTAATAGATGATCAAGCCAAGTTTGCAATGGTAGTAAAGAGAAGGAAATCATTCGAGACTATTATGAGAAACTATACACACAAGAGAATATTGATGAGGAAAGACTTAAACAGTACCTACAGAATGCTAAGTTACCCCAGATACCTAAAGAGATTGAAACAATGCTAGAAAGCAATAAAACGATGATGGAGTTAACTGAAGCACTCAAGAAGCAAAATAATGGAAAGGCACCAGGCCCAGATGGACTTCCGGCAGAATTTTATAAAACATTACAAGAATCGTTGAATCTTCCATTGCTAGAAGTTATGAATGAAGTTATGTTAAACAAGAGGATACCTAAATCATGGTCAGAAGCTTTTATTACACTTGTTCCAAAAGAGGAGGCCGATCCATTACAAATCAAGAACTATAAACCTATTTCCCTACTAAATGCAGATTATAAAATTTTTGCTTCAATATTGGCAGAAAGACTTAAAAAATAGTTAAATAATTTTATCCATCCTGATCAAAATGGATTTCTGCCAAAGAGACAAATTAAAGACAATGTGAGAGTAATCTTGGACACTTTGGAATACTATGAGGCACATCCTGAAAAACAAATGGCTCTGATATTTCTGGATGCAGAGAAGGCATTTGACAATGTGAATTGGCAATTCATATTATTATTGCTGGAACAGCAACATTATTGCTGGCTTTGCTAGAAAATTTATCCAAGCAATAGAAGCTATATATCATAAGTAAACGGCAAAGGTCATGACAGAGGGAGAACTGACAGACTCTATTGATATAAGAAAAGGAACAAGACAAGGGTGCCCACTATCACCTCTGTTGTTTGTGTTAACTTTGGAAGTGCTAAATTGAAATATTAGAGATGAAAAGAATATAAAAGGGATGAAAATTAAAAAGGAAGAATTTAAGTTGCAAGCATTCACAGATGATCTGGTTTTTATCTTAGAGGACCCACTAGAAACAGCATCAAAATTTATAGAAAAGGTAGAGACATATGGAAAGGTGGCTGGTTTGAAAATAAATAAAGATAAGACAAAAATCTTGACAAAGAATATGCTATCAAGACAAAAGGAAGAACTGGCAGACCTACTGAAAATTCAGGTCACGAACAAGATCAAGTACTTGGGGATATACTTGACAGCAAGATGCAGTACACTAAAAGAGAATAATTATATCAAACTTAAACAGCAGATAGCGCTAGATTTGGTGAAATGGGAAAATTTACAACTGTCATTAATAGGGAGAATATCAACAATCATGATGAATATATTACCCAGAATTTTATATTTGTTTCAAACAATTCCAATCAGGCTTGGAAAAAACTATTTTGAAGATTTAAATAAAATTGTGTTGAAATATATATGGCAAGGTAAGAAAGCAAGAATAAAGTTAAAACTTTTGCAAGATGCTAGAGTAAGAGGAGGATTTGGTTTGTCTAATTGGGAGTTTTATTACCAAGGTACAAATTTGATGTGGGTTAAGGAATGGATAACATTAAGAAATACTAGTTTGTTGACATTAGAAGAACATGATCTGTTGTTGGGGTGGCATGCTTTTTTATGGTATAAAGGAACTAAAACACAGGGGTACTTTTGAAGACATTTTATGCAGGAGTCTTTGTGGTTAAATTGGGAGAAGATTAAAAGACAATGTTATTTGAAAATTCCAGTCTGGCTATCAACTATTGAAGCATTTTCTTATCCTATAATATACCAAAAGGAACAAACAGTTAGATATGGTGAAATATTGAATGAAAAGGGTGAACTTAAATCTATCCAAAAACTAGAGGAACAAGGTATAAAGATGAATTGATTTTCATATGCGCAAATACATTCAAGGTATGATAAAGATTCTAAAACAGAAGGTTTCTATGATAAGTTGACTGTCTTAAATAAGATATTGACAGGTACTGATGAAAAGGTAATGAAAATATTGTATGGATATTTATTAGAAATTAAACTAGAAGAAGAAGAAGTTAAAGAAACTATGATTGCTTGGGGGAAGAATTTTGGATATGGGATTGATCGAGAGAAATGGCAAAAATTATGGTCTCAAAATTATAAATTGACAATGTCAACATAATAAAGAAAATTTGTATAAGATGTTTTACAGGTGGCATTTCCCCCCGACAAGAATAGCAAGAATGTTCAAGAATAAATCCGAAAAATGTTGGAAATGTCATCAGACACCTGGCTCGTATTACCATATGTGGTAGACTTGTGCAGATGCTAAAAAATACTGGACTAAAATCCACACATGGTTGGAAAAAATGACAAAAAAACATGTAGATTTGAAACCAGAGATATTTTTATTGGGAATTCTACCTGAAATATATCATAAAGACTTGAAATACTTGATTGTAAATGTATTAACAGCGGGTAGGATAGTATTTGCTAAAAACTGGGAAAATGAGAAAATACCATTATAGGAGGAAATCATTAAGAAAATATTGTAATGTGCTGAAATGAGTAGATTGACATTTGAAATTAGAGAACAGGATGATAAACAATTTTATAAAATTTGGGATCTATTCCATCAATGGTTAGACAATAAAATATAGTAATGAAATATGTAGACTTTTAGAAAATGCTAAATATATAAAGATGTATTCTTTCTTTATTATATTTACAAAATGATTTTAGGATAGGTTTGGGATGATAATATGAATTGTCACAAAATAAATTAAGTAAAATATGATTATTTCCTAAAGCATGAATGAATAAAAGTATAGTCAAATGATTGAATAACAATGATAACAATGTATTTAATATTGGATTGAAAATACGAGATCATATACAATGTAATTGTAATTGAAGACGACGGAATGGAAGCACAATTTGTAAACCAACCGACACACTGTATGTACATAAATGGAAGATGGCCTGATGTTTTTATGTTTTGTTTGTTTATGTTTGTTTTAAAAACCAATAAATACATATTTATATGTTTTCTTAAGTTTTCGCAGGTGCTTACATGTATGCCGTTCAGCTTCCTTTGGGTATTATCCCACGTCACTGTAGTTGTACTTTTAAAGTTGTAGCAACGTTTCGGCAGAATCACATCTGCCATCATCAGGCTTCTGTATTGAGTTTGTCTGTGAGTCAGGCTATCATAGCCGTTTCAGTTGTAAATTTGAGGCTAGCCTACTGTTGAGCCAGAATGCTTTTTTCTTCATCCTGATTGGTTGGGAGTCTTGGTCTGTGTTTATTGGTCTTGGAGTTTGCTGTGTTCTCCTTGATTGGTGTTTCTAGTTTCTTCTGTCTGTTTTGTGACTTTGATTGGCTGGCAACACTGTGTTCCTGTATTGGAGGCTTTCAGTGCAGCTTGGCTTTGTGTAAAAGGACGGCTATTATCTATTAGGAAGCTAGGTTTCATCTGGGTGCCTGGTTGGGGTGTGTTTGAGCTGAAGGTATCAGAGGGAGTCTGTTTGTGCCCAGGTGTTTGCCTGGCTTGTGGTGTGGAGATCTTTCTGTTTGCGAGTGCAGGCTTCCAAATGATTGACAGTCTGGTGGAATCATCTCTTCTATTCATGCTTTCAGGTCTTTTTTCAATCTCTATGGCTTCTCTGACGATTCTGTGGCTGGGGTTTTCTATAGTGGCTAGGGTTTTGGAGCCATTGAAGTTGATGTTATGACCTGTGGTTTTCATGTGTTGGACTAGTGAGGAGGTGTGTTCCAGCGTTTTTTCTGAATTTTTGTGTTCATCCAGGCGGGTACTTATTCTTCTACTGGTCTGTCCAATGTATGTGGCCGGGCACAGGGGACTTCGTATATGCCTTGGTTTTCCAGGTCAATTTTATCTTTGGGGTTTCTAAGGATGGCTGCTATTTTTTTGTCTGTTTTGAAGGCAGTCTTGATGTGATGCCTGTGTAGTATCTTACTGATTTTGTCTGTAGTACCTCTTATGTAGGGCAAGACAGCTGTTCCATAGGTTTGTTTATCTTCTGAGTCTCTATTATGTCTTGGTGTGTTTTTGAGGATCAGGTTGGTGATTTTGTTTTTTTGGAAGCCATTGGCTGTCAATACTTCAGTCAGGGTGCATAGTTCAGTCTTTATATGTGTCTTATCTGCCAGGCGTTTGGTTCTGGTAATTAGTGTTTTCGCTACGGAATTTATCTGTGCTGGGTGGTGGTTGGATTGGACGTTGAGGTAGCGGTTGGTGTGTGTTTTCTTTTGATATATGGTGTGTCCCAGTGTGCCATCTGTTCTTTTGTAGATTAGTACATCTAGGAATGGTAGTTGTTTGTTTAATTCTGTTTCCATGGTGAACTTGATTTTGGGGTGTGTGTTGTTTAGGTGTGTTAGGAAATTGTTTAGGTTTTCTTTTCCATGGGGCCAAATCACAAATGTGTCATCGATGTTTCTTAGCCATAGTTTGGGTTTGTGGGTGGCATTAGCCAGGGCTCTGGATTCAAATTCTTCCATAAACAGGTTTGCAATGACAGGTGACAGTGGTGATCCCATAGGGGCTCCTTCAATTTGCTTGTATCTTTGTCCTTTGTATATGAAATATGTGTTGGTTAGGCAGTGTTCTGTTAGTTCCATGAGGTCTTTAGCTGGTTGGTATTTATTTTTGGTGATTTCAAGAGTTTCTTTTATTGGGACTTGAGTGAATAGTGAAACCATGTCGAGATCTGCTTGTACACACACACACACACACACACACACACACACCTTTTGGCTGCTTCAGTCTGGAATGAGGAGTGGGATATAAGAGGACTAGACCAGTAGTCGGATTCAAAAAAAATTACTACCGGTTCCATGGGCATGGCTTGGTGGACATAACAGGGGAAGGATACTGCAAAATCCCATTCCCTCCTCACCCTACTAACATCCTTTCCAGCTTTCTTCTCCTGTGAGGGCAACAAAAGAAGACCCAGCCAATCAGATGGGACTTGGGAGGAAGAGAATTGATGGAGGTGGGGCCAATCAGAGATGGTTTTGCCAGTTCTCTGAACTACTCAAAATTTCTGCTATGGGTTTTCTAGAACTGGTCAGAACCTGCTGAATACCATCTCTAGACTAGACCCAGTGGGCTTGGTACAAATGAGATTTTGCAATGAAAATGTGTGATTCTATGAATTATGTTTTTCGCAAGACCTTTAAATTATGGGCAGTGCTTTTCGGAAAATGTATTTTAACCCTGGATCTTTCTTATAGGAACACACTTCCTCCTCCATTTTTAATCTCCTCCATCATAACTGGCTTGCAAACAAAAAGAAAATAGCTTACAAACCAAACACACTTCTTATGTGTTAAAATTCAGTGAACTTTAATCCTTGGAGAACTTGGATGTTAACAACTCAACCATCAAAGTAATGAATCTTTCTTAATGCTAGAGCTCCATTCTTATGGATTGACTCTGTATTGACATCACTTTATGACTTGCTATATAACAAAAGAGGAAATTACACATACAACCTCTTTTTGTTTTCCATATTTCTTAAATAGCCTCCATAATGTAGCCAATAGTGGTGGAAATCATTTTAAAGCATCTGAATTGTTCTCTGTGGATAGACCAGAAAGAACTTGGATCAGATCTATTAGACCTTTTAAAACCAAAGTACACATATAGACAGGCTGAAACCAGGCTCAATAGCAGTAACTGTGAGAGGGATCTTGAAGTTTTAGTGGACAACCAGCTAAATATGAGCCAGCAGTGTGCAGCCAAAAAAGCTAATGCAATCCTAAGTTGTATTAACAGAGGGATACAGTCAAATACAGAAACTGAGATACAGAAACTGTGGGTGCTCTAACACTGGAAATTTTTAAGAAGAGATTGGACAGCCATTTGTCTGAAATAGTATCGGGTTTTCTGCCTGAGAAGGGGATAGGACTATTTGGGAGAACATTTGGGGCATGAAATGATGCCATTGTGACACTGAATTTGTGGGGGTTGCATGGGAAGAAGAGGTTAAGGTTTTTTTTTTTGAATTTCTGTTTAATTTTTTGACTGCAATGTTTTATTTTATTGCATTGGAGGTATTGCTGTGAAGAATCTGATTATAGTAGATATATAACCCATCTGTCCATCCGTCCATCCATCACATCCATCCATCCTGAGATAATTTCTTAAGAAATCACATGCAAAAGTTGCGATTTTCTCAGTTTCTTTTTCATGCTACCTCCCCATTTTCATAACTCATTTGTGAATTAGATAGTATCTTCCACCAGGGTTTGAACCCATTTCTGTAAATGTCTGGAGTGGTCACACTTGTCCTTTAAGTGATTTGGCCCCCATGGTTGAGTACAGTTTGGGTTCATAGACTAGGTCTGGAACCCAACCTGGAAAAACCCACTATTCTAACATAATGTTCTTGGCTTTATAATACAGATTAAAATTCGATCTCTTTTGAAGTAACATAATTTGGATCAAGAAAAGGGAGAAGATTCATTTCCTGCCATCTCTTTAAAGGCAAGTTTCTAAGTTTCTAAGTTTCTTGGAAATTAATTTCCTGCTGGAGGAAAAACCATCAATTTCCAGCAGATTACCTTCCTGAGAAATTAAACAAAATGTGGTCCCAGGGTTGAAGGTTCTGGAATGACATGTAAAGCATAGCTATGCAAAACAGTAGTGTTGAAAATAGTTGCTGGTTATCTTTATTTGGTTCCTTCAGACAGGACCTGTCTCATCTTGTAGCCTTAGTATTACATTATTCATCTTCATACTGCAAGCCAAAAGAGGAAATCAATTTCACCACATTAAATTATTTTTGTACTCTGGGTTGCTTTTAAGCACTGACAGGTCTCTAGATGTCAAAAAAATTTGGCCCTCTGTGATTATTTCCTGGGGGAGCATTAAAATAATACCTATTTAAAGTTTTTTTTTTAATGTACATGCAGATTTAAAATGAGTTTTCAGAAGCAGTTTCAAATCTGTTCTTGTATTGCTCATAATAAACATTATTTATGGTATGGTATTATTTATGGAATGATATCAAAGGTGGATAGCTTTGACATATGGGCTATATTATTGTATATTAAAAGCATTTTTCTCCTTAACTATATTACTTCTGTGAGTATATTTTTCAAGTGTGAAGATTAATTTTGACTTTCATGAAAGAACTCAAGTATTTTTCTTCTTCATCTTAACATATCCCATTTTCCTTTTTGATATCATAAGAGTTCTGACCCAGAATAAAATTGCAATAGCAATAGTATTTAGACTTATATATGACTTTACAGTGCTTTATAGCCAGAGTCAGCATATTGCCCCCAATAATCTGGATCCTCATTTTACCCATCTTGGAAGCATGGAAGGCTGAGTCAATCTTGAGTCTGGTGAGATTTGACCTGCCAGACTGCAAGCAGCTGGCAGTCAGCAGAAGTAGCCTGCAATACTGCATTCTAACCACTCATGTATGAGAATGGCTCATAAATTCTCCAATTTTGATAGAAATTTGAAAAGTGAACAACCACTGTTCTGGCAAGTTGTAGATTCTTTTAGGAGTTACTGTAGAGCCTTGGTGAGCAATTTGTAAATGGCTTGAGATGGGTGTCCTTAGGAGAAACTCAAGAAAATAAATATAGAACATTGTAGGAAGACACTTTGGAAGTTTCTTAGTTCAAACCCCTGCCCTATGGCAAGGGATCATATGACATTCCATGGCTGTCCAATATATTTTTAAAAATCTCCCAAGCAAGAGATTTTTGCCAAAAGATGGATTTTTGCCATCCCCAAGGTGGAATTCAAAAAATTTTATTATTGGTTTTGTGGGCGTGGCTTGGTAGGTGGGGCAGGAGAAATATACTGTAAAATCACCATTCCCTTTCCACTCCTGGGGGAGGATTATTGCAAAATCCCATTCCCTCCCCATCCCACTAACCTGCTTTCCAGCTCCATTTTTCTGTGCAGGACAAAAGAAGACCCAGCCAATCAGCTGGGACTGGGGGCAGGGCCAATCAGAGGTGGTATTTGCCAGTTCTCTGAACTACTCAAAATTTCTGCTACTGGTTTTCCAGAACTGGTCAGAACCTGCTGAATACCACCTTTGCTCCAATGATGGAATAGCCACAACTTCCAGAGGCAAGATTTCCCACTGATTAATTGTTCTTACTGTTGGTAAATTTCTCATTCATTCTAGATTGGATCTCTTTTTGGATTGGATCTCTACCCATTACTTCTTACCCTGTCCTCAGGTGCTTGGAGAATAAATTTATTCCCTCTTCTCTGTAACAGCCCCTTGAAGATTGCTACCATATCACCCCTAGTTCTTTATTCAACTAAACATACCTAGTGGGTATGGAGGTCTGATGGTTGTGCTCATAGGATAATATTCCTATCCTTTTTTTTAAAAAAAAAAAACCTGCTCTGTATATATGACAATTACTGAAAAAGTAACAGGGCATTGATCGTGCAGTCGAAGCTGCTGTCTTGACATTTTGGCATGGATGCTTGTGGGGCTGAGGTGTAAATCAGTATCACAGCATCACAAGATGCTTTATGTTCTTCTAGAACAGAGGTGTTAAACTCAAGGCCCATGGGCTGAATCTGGCCCACAGGGTGCTTAGATCTGGCCCACAGGGCCACCCTGGAAGCAGCAAAGGACCAGCCTGCAGTGCCTCTGCCACCAAAAACAGAGCTTGGGACAGCTGCGTACAGCCTTCTCAAGCTCTGTTTTTGGCTACAATAGCATCCTGCAGCCTTCTGCCAGGGAAAACGAAGCTCAGGAGGGTCCTGTGAGTGCTCCGTTTTCATTGACAGAGGGCTGCAGGACATCTACCCTGGCCATGCCCAACCAGGCCACACCCACTCAGCCCCCACCCCCTGAGGTCAAACACAACCCTGATACGGCCCTTAATGAAATTGAGTTGGACGCCCCCTGTTCTAGAATTAGAGATTCTTAAATGTTACCTCTTTGTTTTGTTTTTGTTTTTCCCTAAACAATCAGTGTGGAATTGAAAAGAAAAATAAAGTAATGACAACAGCAAAAACAAGTGAAAGAAAAAAAATTGGGAAGGAATGTGCTTGCCTTTGGCTTAAAGAGAAAGAAAAATTTTAAACATATTGTACAGCCAAATGTATTAATGAAGATATTAATACATTAATAAAAGGTGACCAGATTTGAAAGCCTTCATTGTTTCTAGAAGAGCTTTTCAAAGTTCTTTTGTGATGTCTTTTGCTTTTTTTGCCCAAAGCAACTTGCTATATTTTAAAATACTGCTGACACAATTAAAGATTCAGTTGTCCAACATATTTTAATAATAAACTTGGCAGCCTGTAGTAGGAACAGATTTATGCAGGTATCATTCCAAAAAGAAAATGTACTAGATGTATTTTAACTATGTTTTGTAAAAACACTTTTGCAAATACATGCTTCCGAAGAAAATGAAGCTGAAATACTTACTTAACACCAATGTTCATGTATATTAAAACAACTTGCAATATAAACTGGAAATGCAATAAAAGTGTCTTTTCAATAAACAGAAGATAATAACATGGATTTGAAATAGCTGGATCAGTTCCGCCTTGACTGTCTTTGACTGTGATTTAGCTACGTTCAAGGATTCAACTCCTTTTTGTTCAACTAATCAGAGTTTACTTCATTCAGGATTTAAGATTTGGGTGCTTTCACTCTCAAAAATGTATCTTCTGGTGGGAATATGAATAAAGGCCTGTTGGAGACATTTCCTAGATTTTATACAAGCCATCCTCAACTTACTGACAATATTGGGACCAGAAATTCCATTATAGGTTGGTGCAATCATAAAGCAACTCATCACATGACTGAATGACTATTTTTACCATAGTCATTAAATGAATCACATAGTCATTAAGTAAATGCAGCTTCCCCAATTGACTTTGCTAGTCAGATGCTTTGTGATTGTGGGGTTGGCTTTGCGATTGTGAGATTCATTTAACAACCATGACAAAAAGCTTATAAAATCTGGTACAACTGGGTGATGACCCTTGTATGACCATCATGTCTTACAAACAAAATTGCTGCTCAGTTATGGTTATAAGTTAAGGGTTACCTATAAATCAGAATAATGTCAGGATAAAGCATTTGTCACAATAAACAAAGGCAAGTGAAGATAAGCATTCCCAAAAGCTGGGGCCAAAATCTCATTAAAGTAAAAATATGTTAACCTGTTCTGGAACTGCATCAAGAAGGTGGCATGTATTTGAGGGTTAAGGGGAGGTATTCCATAAAATGGGAGGGGGACTCTTCCTAAAATTTCACCCACAGCTCTGTTGAAGAATCAGATCAGATGGGCAGATTCAATTCTAACAAAGCCTTGCCTGACGTATCTCGCCATTCTGCCATTTAGAGCTATAAAAGCAATGAGTAGCATTTTTGGAAGCCTAATGTCAGGTGAGGCTCCATTCAAAATCCAAGAAAGAAACCATTAGACTCCATAGTTATAGAGAAAAGGACTTTTACTGAAAATCAAGTGGTTGCATCAAAAGAATTCAATTTCTGAGACATTAGGTGCAAAAATCACATATACAACACTATATTGCATACATATATATTGCATATATATATATATTGCATATATATATATATTGCATATATATATATATTGCATATATATATAT
>BLBF01015653.1:0-12977 GCA_015471245.1 Laticauda colubrina
TACATTTGATTCTTACTTATGGAGCTTCGTCATGCTCTCTCCTCCTAAAATCCTTACTTACAAAAAACCCCCATCAGTATCACAGCCACCATCAAGAGAACATTCCCAGTGCAGGAAAGCTGCAGAACAATCCAATGCCAAGAAGGGCATATTCTGTGATCTGCAAAATTCAAACAGAAACATTTGGAGCATTACTCTAACCTAAGTGAATTGGAGTTTTTATCTTATCTATTTTGCAGATCACCTGACTAAATGCTAAAGCCCCTGTCACACTGCACCAATGGATGCAAAGAGGATGTAAAACAGACAAAAAAGCTTGCCACCCATTGGTTAACGCGATGTATCCATTCTGTACTCACTGCCTCCGTTTTGCTTCCTCTCTATCCATCCAGCATCCATCTATGGACGTTTCATCCGCTCAGAAAGTTTTGAGCTGCTCAAAACTTTTGCACGGAAAATGTATCCAATTCGTCCATTCTGCATCTGCTAGGCATCCGCTAGGCATCCGCTAGGCATCCGCTAGGCATCCTCTAGGCATTCATTCTGCATCCGTTACGCATCCGCTATATCCGCTAGGCATCCATTACGCATCCGCGCAACTCGCATCCGCTCGGACGCAGGAAGGAAGCGGAATGGACGCAGAACAGATGCAGAACGGATGCCTAGCAGATGCAGCACAGAAACAAAGCATTAAAAATGGAAAAAACTTTCGCAGAGGGGACCTATCTTGGATATTAAGGATGTTTAGAGGATGCCTAGAGGATCCAAAGGGACACCTAGGGGAAAACCTATACTGCCTATAAAAAGGGGGAGCAACTCATCTGGATCTCACTTTCAGAACAGCAGCCCAGCTGTGCAGACCTCTGCAGCCTTCATCTGACTCTTCCTCTTCCACAGCATCCAGTCATGTCCACCGTGGATTGTAACAAAGTGCTTTTGGCAGCCACCATCCTTCTGCAACAATGCAAAGCCATGTACAGGCTCTGTGAACTCTACTACGGGAAGAAAAAGAGGCGGCCAAGAAGCGTCTGGGTCCGAAGATGGTTCGCCAGAAGAACAGAGGACGGACTGTACAACAAGCTGATGGTGGAGCTCAGGAATTCGGGCATTCCAGAACTTCATGAGGATGCATCCAGCCATGTTTGATGAAATTGTGCAGCGGCTAACACCCAGGTTGACCAAGGCAAACACCAACTTCCGGCCCAGCCTGGAACCTGGGCTCAAGGTGGCACTCACTCTGCGCCACCTGGCTTCAGGGACCGCCTACAGGAGCATGCAGTATGGCTGGAGGGTGCCACACAACACCATCAGCATTGTGGTTAGAGAGGTGGTGCAGGCCATCATCGAAGAATACAAGGAGGAGCTCCTCCAGTGCCCCTCCACTGAAGAAGGATGGAAGAAAGTTGCAGAACAGTGGTATCAGAAGTGGAACTTCCCCCACACCGTTGGAACCATAGATGGCAAGCACGAGGCCTGCAAAGCTCCAGCCAAGTCAGGGTCCACTTATTTCAACTACAAGGGCTTCTTCAGCATCATCCTCTTTGCCATGGTTGATGCTGACTACAAGTTCATGTACATCGATGCTTCAGGCAACGGCTCATCTTCAGATGCCCAGGTATGCAATGCCAGTCACCTCAAGGAGGGGCTGGAACGCAACCTCATCGTGGGCTTCCCATATCCAGAAGCCCTGCCCAACGACACGCAAGATGTGCCCTACTTCATCGTGGGGGATGACGCCTTCTCCCTCACAACCTACCTCATGAAGCCCTACACCTCGAAATACCTCACCCGTGAAGAGAGGATCTTCAACTACAGGCTGTCCAGGGCAAGACGGGTGGTGGAGAACACCTTTGGCATCCTGGCCAACAGGTTCCAGGTATTTTTCACCACCATGCAGTATCACCTGGAGACCGTGAGGAGAATCGTGGAAGCTTGCTGCATACTGCACAATCTCATGCGCACCCGCTACCCAGTCTTGCAGAACAGGCTCGTGGACCTCCAACAAGTCAATGGGGACATGGAGCCTGGGGATTGGAGGCAAGGGCGAAACCTGATAGACACTGTGGATGTGCAAGGCCCCAACAGAGCTTCACGTGAAGGGAAGAAGCAGCGCAACCTCCTGACACACTGGTGCAACTCCCCAGCTGGAGCAGTGGAGTGGCAAGACAGGATGACAGATGCTTAATGGATGCTTCCTTCAGCCTTTCTCATCACACTGATGAGATTGTGCCATGTATGTTGAGTGGCCCTACAATGAACAGGGCATTTAATAAAGAGTTGTGTTCATGTTGACATGTGTTGATCAATGACTAAATTGTTATTGATAAAAAAGGTCCATATGTGTGGCAGCTGGGAGGGTGGACCATACAGTCCCACTATGCTTGCACTGGAGGTTCATCTATCCCACTGCTATCCTAACCCATCCCACAGCTATCCTTACCCACCCCACAAGCATGGAAAGGCTTAAACCATTTCTAAAAGTTTCCAGCAAGATTTTATTAAAAAAAAGAAATGAAGCAAGTGTGTGAATCATAAACAGACTTTATTAACAAGAAGCTATAAAACAAAAATGAGTCTCTGGCACTCCTCTTGGTCGCTCAGTCTCAGGGGTGAAGGGTCCGGGTGCTGTGGAGGTGGCTGGTGCTGGAGGGCTTGTCATCAGCTCCTCCAGAAGCAGAAGCAGCAGAAGCCCCAGCCCCAGAAGAGCGAACCCGTGCTGCAAAAGCCCCAGCAGAACCAGAGTGAGGGCCAGGGGGCGGGATGGTAGCCCTGTCCCTCTTGCAAGGACTGGCAGCAGATGGCTGAGGCTTGCTGTGCTTCCGCATGGTTGTGGGGTTGCTGGCTGGCAGGGAGGCTGGCAGAAACCAAGGCTGGCAGGAAGGCTGGCAGGGAATCAGGCACCAAGGCTGGCAGGAAGGCTGGCAGGGAGGCAGGCACCAAGGCTGGCAGGAAGGCTGGCAGGCAGGTGTGCACCAAGGCTGGCAGGAAGGCTGGCAGGAAGGCTGGCAGGAAGGCTGGCTGGCAGCAAGGCTGGCAGGGAGGCTGGCAGGGAGGCTAGCAGCAAGGCTTGCAGGCGGGCAGACAGCAAGGCTTGGAGGCAGGCTGGCAGCAAGACTTGCAGCAAGGCTGGCAGGAAGGCTTGCAGGCAGGCATACAGGCAGGGCAGGCAAGGCTGTTAATCCGTCCGGCAGCAGGTCTTTCCTCTGAATGGTGACCTGCTTCCGGGCTGCTTCCCTTATATCCGCAGGGCTTACCCAATGCATCCTCCCCACATGCGCAATTAACGCCAGGCATCTGTTAGGCTTCCTCTGTGCATCCGCTGTGCATCCGCTTCATCCGCTCGGCGTCCGCTCTGCATCCGCTGCATCTGTTCCGCGTCCGCTTTGCTGCGGTCCCCTGGAAGCCTTGCGGATGTGCCATCTGCTCTCATCCGCTTCCATCCGCTAGGCTTCCGTTCCACATCTGCTTTCCATCCACCCTGCGTCCTCCCCGCGTCCGTGTTATCCATTCCGGTTATGCAAATTTTTGCCCCTTTTGAGAGCGGATAACAACGGATGGAACATTTTGCTCGTCTGTTGTGTCCGTTTTGCATCCTGCCAGCCTTCCTGCCAGCCTTCCTGCCAGCCTTCCTGCCAGCCTTCCTGCCTGCCAGCCTTGCTGCCTGCCTTCCTGCAAGCCTTGGTTCATGTCTGCCTGCCAGCCTTGGTGTCTGCCTGCCTGCCAGCCTTCCTGCCAGCCTTGGTGCCTGCCTCCCTGCGAGCCTTTCTGCCAGCATTGGTGCCAGTCTTTCTGCCAGCCTTGGTGCCTGCCTGCCTGATAGCCTGCCTGCCAGCCTGCCTGCCAGCCTTGGTGCCTGCCAGCCTCCCTGCCAGCCAGCAACCCCACAACCATGCGGAAGGACAGCAAGCCTCAGCCATCTGCTGCCAGCCCTTGCAAGAGGGACAGGGCTACCATCCTGCCTCCTGGCCCTCACTCTGGTTCTGCTGGGCCTTCTGCAGCACAGGCTCGCTCTTCTAGGGCTGGGGCTTCTGCTGCTTCTGCTTCTGGAGGAGCTGATGACAAGCACTCTAGCACCAGCCACCTCCACAGCACCTGGACCCTTCACCCCTGAGACTGAGCGACCAAGAGGAGTGCCAGAGACTCATTTTTGTTTTATAGCTTCTTGTTAATAAAGTCTATTTATGATTCACACACTTGCTTCATTTCTTTTTTTTTAATAAAGTCTTGCTGGAAACTTTTAGAAATGGTTTAAGCCTTTGCATGCTTGTGGGATGGGTTAAGATAGCAGTGGGATGGGTTAAGATAGCAGTGGGATGGGTTGAGATAGCAGTGGGATGGGCAGGGATACCTTTGGGATGGGTTAAGATAGCTGTGGGATAGATAAAAGCCTCCAGTGCAAGCATAGTGGGACTGTATGGTCCACCCTCCCAGGTGCCACACCTATGGCCCTTTATTATCAATAACAATGTAATAATCATCCACACATGTCAACATAAACACAACTCTTTATTAAATGCCCTCTTCATTATAGGGCCACTCAACATACATGGCACAATCTCATCAGTGTGATGAGACAGGCTGAAGGAAGCATCCATTAATCATCTACCATCCTGTCTTGCCACTCCACTGCTCCAGCTGGGGAGTTGCACCAGTGTCTCAGGAGGTTGCGCTGCTTCTTCCCTTCACGTGAAGCTCTGTTGGGGCCTGGCACATCCTCAATGTCTATCAGGTTTTGCCCTTGCCTCCATTCACCAGGCTCCATGTCCCCATTGCCTTGTTGGCGGTCCACGAGCCTGTTCTGCAAGACTGGGTAGTAGGTGCACATGAGATTGTGCAGGATGCAGCAAGCTTCCAGTTGCCTCTTGATAAAGCACCTTTGGGACAAACAGGACCTGGATGACTGAAAATCTCCATAGACATATAAATAAGCACATGTGAAACAATTGTAATGAATGCAGCAGAGAGCCAAATATTGAATGGACAGAATGGACGCGGAAGGGAAACAATGAATGCAGAATGGACGCCTAGCGGATGAAGCGGATGCACAGCGGAAGCCTAGCGGATGCACAGCGGAAGCCTAATGGATGCCTAGCACTGCGGAAGCCCCCCGGATATAAAGGGAAGCAGCTCGCACGTGGCCAGCATTTGGAGGAAAGACCTGCTGCTGGATACCTCGAGTTCTTGCCTGCATGTCTGCCTGCCAGCCTTGCTGCCAGCCTGCCTTCCAGCATCCCTTCCAGCCTTGCTGGCAGCCTGCCTTCCAGCCTCCCTTCCAGCCTTGCTGCCAGCCTGCCTTCCAGCCTCCCTGCCAGCCAATCTGTCTGCCAGCTTTGGTGCCTGCCTTCCTGCCAGCCTTCCTGCCAGGCTTCCTAACAGGCTTCCTGCCAGCCTTCCTGCCAGCCTTGGTGCCTGCCAGCCTCCCTGCCAGCCTCCCTGCCAGCCAGCAACCCCACAACCATGGGGAAGAAGCGAAAGTCTCAGCAACCTGCCGCCATCCCTGGCAAGAGGGACAGGGCCACCCTCCCGCCCCATGTCCCTGACTCATCTTCTGCTGGGGCTTCTGCTGCTTGGGCTCGCTCTTCTGTTGCTGGAGCTTCTGCTGGAGCTGCTCCTGGCAGTGGTGCTTCTGATGCGTACTCTGCTGAAGCTGCTCCTGGCAGTGGTGCTTCTGCTGCTGCGTACTCTGCTGAAGCTGCTCCTGGTCCTGCTGGTCCTGCTGGTCCTGCTCGTTCTGCTCATGCTCCTGGTCTTGCTGACCCTGCTACTGGTGCTTACTCTGCTGCTGCTGATCCTGGTCTTGCTGCTGCTGCTGCTGCTGCTGATCCTGCTGCTTCTGCTGCTGCTGCTGCTGCTGATTATGATACTGCTGGTGATTATGCTGATGATGCTGATGATGATGCTGATGATGATGCTGATTATGATCCTGCTGCTGCTGCTGCTGTTGGTGTGGAGGAGCAGCCCCTACAACCTGGAAGCCCCTCTAATGAGGGTCCATCTGGTCCTGTCAAAGGGAAGAAGAGGCGTATGCAACAACGGGAGAGGAGGCAGTACTACATTGAGGAAGCGCACGAGGATGAGTGCTGGAGAGTGCTGGAGAGCTGGAGTGGCTGAGAGAGAACGACTATCTGTGGCGGAAGGGACACCGGCTGTACAGGGACGCCAAGTGGAAGCAGGCTGCTTGGAGAGAGAGGGTGGAGAGTCTGGGCTACACATCGGATGTGCTCCTCGGCTGGTGGAAGCACATGCACACCTGGTACGGGAAGCTGTACCGCAAAAAATCTGGCCAGGCCACGGTTAAGCTGACGGACAGAGAGAACTATGTCATGGCCAAGTGCAGCTTCCTGGAGGGTGAGGTCCGCGACCGAGGAGCACCAGCAGCCCAAATCTCTACCCTCTCTCTCCGGCAGCCTGCTGGGAGCCAGTCCTCTGGCGGCCGAGAGTCAGTCCCTGTCTCCATGCAGGTATCTGTGGAGCATGCCATGGCGGAGAACCCCCGGGCAGGAGTTGAAAGCATGCTGGATAGTGATGAGGACTCCCTGGTGCATTGGGAGAAAGGAGACATCGAGTCCACTGCTGCCGAAGCCGCATGCACCAACACCTCCACCTCCACAGTAAGGCAGAGAGCCAGACCGCAGGAGGGGCAGAGCCACAAGGTCCTGGTGGAGATCAGGGACACCATCTGCACCAGCATTGGTCTCCTCTCTTAGCTGGTCCCCATCGAATCCTCCTCCTCCAACCGCAAGCCCTTCCTCAATTATGTCAACCAGACCCTCAAGGAGATGGCGGATCCCCAGTACCAGGTGGTGAAGGAGAGGATCACCACGCTGCTTAACAACCCTCCATACCCAGAGGAACCTGCTCCCACCCAGTCCAGGTCTGCTCCTCCACCCCAGGTGATGTCCCTCCCATACCAAGGCTTCCCACAGCCCCTCACCTACCAGGGCTACAGCTACCCGGAGGTCCAGCAGCACAGACAGCAGCCTTTCCAAATGCAGGCACAGAGTCATCAGGCAACACCGTTGCCACCGGTTCCAATGATGCCACCGATGCCAACCACGCCAATAATGCCAGCCACGACAGCGATGCCAGCCACGCCAATGATGCCACCCATGACAGTCCTCACCCCGCTGCAGACCAGGCAGCCCCACTACACTGCTCCTTCCTCCATCCCACAGCCAAGCCCGGCCTCAGTACATCTGTCCTCAGTACTGAGGCTGACACCCTATGACATGGAGGAAGGACCTCTCAGCATCACGGGGCTGAGCCAGCTGTCCGACACCTTCCTCAACACTCCGTCCCCTGTTGTCCTCCCGGGGCTAGGCACTTCAATAACACCTCAGACCAGCACTGCAGCAGCACCCACCTCCACAGCACCTGCACCCTAACACCTTAGACTGGGCACACACCTCCGAGTAACCAAGAGGAGTGCCAGAGACTGGCTGCCTGGATATTTGTGGACTTTATTTGGACACTTGACTTGGGTCATGTTTATTTTACAGCTTGTTATTAATAAAGTTTATCTTTGTTTCACACACTTGCTTCATTAATTTTTTTCTATAAAGTCTGGGTGGAATCTTTTAGAAATGGTTTAGCCTTTGCATGCTTGTGGGATGGGTTAAGATAGCTGTGGGATGGGTTAGGATACCTGTGGGATGGGCAGGGATACCTATGGGATGGGTAATAGTTGTGGGATAGATAAACCTCCAGTGCAAGCATAGTGGGACTGTATGGTCCACCCTCCCAGGTGCCACCCCTATGGCCCTTCATAATCAATTACAATGTAAGCATTGATCCACACATGTCAACATAAAAACAACTCTTTATTAAATGCCCTGTTCATTGTAGGCCCACAGAACATACATGGCCCAATCTCATCCGTGTGATGAGACAGGCTGAAGGAAGCATCTATTAAGCATCTTTAATCCTGTCTTGCCACTTCACTGCTCCTGCTGGGGAGTTGCACCAGTGTTTCAGGAGGTTGCGCTGTTTCTCCCCTTCACGTGAGGCTCTGTTAGGGCCTTGCACATCCTGAGTGTCTATCAGGTTTTGCCCTTGCCTCCATTCACCAGGCTCCATGTCCCCATTGCTTTGTTGGCGGTCCACGAGCCTGTTCTGCAAGACTGGGTAGCGGGTGCGCATGAGATTGTGCAGGATGCAGCAAGCTTCCACGACACTCCTCACGGTCTGTTGGTGATGCTGCATGGTGGTGAGAAGTACCTGGAACCTGTTGGCCAGGATGCCAAAGGTGTTCTCCACCACCCGCCTTGCCCTGGACAGCCTGTAGTTGAAGATCCTCTCTTCACGGGTGAGGCATCTGGAAGTGTAGGGCTTCATGAGGTAGGTTCTGAGAAAGAAGGCATCATCCGCCATGATGAAGTAGGACACATCTTGCGTGTCATTGGGCAGGGGGTCTGGATCTGGGAATCCCATGATGAGGTTGAATTCCAGCCCTTCCTTGAGGTGAGTGGCGTTGTATACCTGGGCATCTGAAGATGAGCCGTTGCCTGAAGCATCGATGTACATGAACTTGTAGTCAGCATCGACCATGGCGAAGAGGATGATGCTGAAGAAGCCCTTGTAGTTGAAATAAGTGGACCCTGACTTGGCTGGAGCTTTGCAGGCCTCGTGCTTGCCATCTATGGCTCCAACGGTGTGGGGGAAGTTCCACTTCTGATACCACTGCTCTGCAACTTTCTTCCATCCTTCTTCAGTGGAGGGGCACTGGAGGACCTCCTCCTTGTATTCTTCGATGATTGCCTGCACCACTTCACTGACCACAATGCTGATGGTGTTGTGTGGCACCCTCCAGCTGTACTGCATGCTCCTGTACGTGGTCCCGGAGGCCAGGTGATGTAGAGTCATTGCCTCCTTGAGTCCAGGGTCCAGGCTGGGCCGGAAGTTGGTGCTCTGCTTGGTCAACCTGGGTGTCAGCTGCTGCACAACTTCGTCAAACATGGTTGGAGGCATCCTCATGAAGTTCTGGAATGCACGAGGGTCTTCGTTCCTCAGCTCCACCATCAGCTTGTTGTACAGTCCGTAGTCTGCTCTTCTGGCGATCCATCTTCGGACCCAGACACTTCTTGGCTGCCTCCTTTTCTTCCTGTAGAACAGGTGAAAGAGCCTGTAGATGGCTTCGCACTGTTGTAGAACAATGTTGACTACCAAAAGGAGTGTGTGATGATCCATGGTGGAGATGACTGGATGCTGTGGAAGAGCAAGAGCCAGATGAAGGCTGAAGAGGTCTGCACAGCAGGGCTGCTGGCCTGAAAGTGAGATCCAGGTGAGTTCCTCCCCCTTTTTATAGGAAATATAGATTTTCGGCTTGGTGTCCTTTCGCATCCTCTAGGCATCCTGCAGACATCCTAAATATCCGAGATACGTCCCCTCTGCGAACGTTTTTTCTGTTTTAATGCTTTGTATGCGAGCTGCATCCGCTTTCATCCTTTCTCCGTCCGTGCTACTAATGCTTTGTGTCCATTCCGCATCCATTTCGCTTCCTCCCTGTGTCCGTTTTCCACTGGAGCAGATGCGAGTTGCGCAGATGCACAGTGGATGCCTAGCGGATATAGCGGATGCATAACAGATGATGACGGATGTAGAACGGATGTTCCCCGTATGCGTAGCGGATGTCTAACGGACGCATTGGATAAATTTTCCAGTCAAAAAGTTTTGTGCAGCTCAAAATTTTTTGAGTGGATGAAATGTCAAGAGACGGATGCTGGACGGATAGAGAGGACGAAAAACAGATGCAGTGAGTACAGAACGGATTTACATCCTCTTTCTATCCGTTGGTGCTGTGTGACATGGGCTTAAGGGGGTGCGGTACAAGGCATCGGCATGAGAAATGTCTTTTCCAGGTCGATGGATTAGTCTATAGTTGTATGCCGCCAGAAATTCAGACCACCATGTCATTCTCGGGGACAGTATGTTAGGTGTCTCTTTGTTTACAGCGAGTAGGCCTAAAAGGGGTTTGTGATCAGTCAGAAGGGTAAAAGTTCTTCCGTAAAGGTATTCGTGGAAGCGTTTTACACCAGATATAGCCGCCAATGCCTCTCTGTCCAACTGGCTATAGTTCCGTTCAGTTTTTGAGAGGGTCTTTGAATAGAAGGCAATGGGGGCTTCTCTTCCATCCGGCAGGACATGGCTAAGCACGGCTCCGACATCAAAAGATGATGCATCGCAGGTAACAGTAAGCGGTAATGTCTCGCTGTATTGCATCAATACCGCATCGGAGGTGATGAGGTCCTTTATCTGCTGGAACACTGTTTCTTCACATCGTCGCCAGTCCAATTGGCCGATTTGTCTAAGAATCTATGTAGAGGTTCCGCAGTTGTTGCCTTCTGTGGCAGAAAGACGTGGTAAAAGTTTTAAGTCTCAGAAATGCTTATAATTCAACTTTACTTTTAGGTCTAGGTGCTTCTTTGATTGTCTTGATCTTTTTGTCTCTGGGGTGGATGCCCTACTTATCGATTTAGTACCTCAGGAATTCTACTTTTGAGGTGGCCAATTGACACTTTTCTTTTTTCACCTTGAGTCCCACTTTTTGGAATCTTTGCAAAACCTCTCTGAGGCGGACTTCTAATTGCCTCTCGTCATTAGCTGAGACGAGCACGTCGTCAAAATATGGGTCTACTCCTTTTATCCCTTATAATAATTGCTCCATTGGGCTTTGGAATACCCCAGGGGCTACGCTGACTCCGAATTGTAGTCTTGTACATTTGAATGCTCCCCTATGAGTCACAATCTTTTGTGCCTCTTCTGTTTCAGGGTCTACTGGCAATTGTTGGTAAGCTTGGGCAAGGTCGAGCTTTGCAAAGTCCTTGCCCCTTCCCAAAAGTGTAGTAGATTTTGTACTACCAGAACAGGATATGCACTTTGTTGTAGTGCAATGTTTAGGAAAGCCTTGTAGTCCCCACAAATTCTCACAGACCCATCTGGCTTAACTGGGGTCATGATTGGGGTTTCCCATTTGCTGTGGTCAATTGGTTCCAGAATGCCTTGTTCTGTTAGTTTGTTTAATTCTTCATCAATTTTGGGTTTTAGTGCAAAAGGGACTCGCCTCGCCTTTAGCCTAATTGGAGCTATGGTTGGTTATAGATTGAATGAAATAGGAGACCCTCGGTACTTGCCTAACTTTCCATCGAAGACGTCCTGGAACTCTCTCATCAGGTTCTCCTTCCAATCTGCGTCGTCGATACAGTTAATGCTGGTCACGCCGATTCCTAGAGGTTTGAACCACTTGAGTCCCAGCAGGCTTGGTTGGTTCCGGTCTACGATGGTTAGAGGAAATATATTTTAGTGTTCTTTGAAGCTTATCTCGAAATGTCCAAGTCCGACTACCGGTATTTTGTTCCCTTGGTAGTCTTTTAAAATTAGCGATTGGTGTTCTAGTTCAGCTCTGCCAATGTACAGTACTAGTCTTTTGATGGAATCCCATGATACCATCAATAAGTACTACATGGAATCGACCTCCATCTTACATTCTTGGCCCTTGATCCGGACTGCCACATGTACCTTTTGGCTATTTGTTGCGTTAGAATGGCCGATGGTGATGGTTTGATGAATTTCCTCTTTCCTATATTTTTTGTTTGGCTTCTTGCCTTTGCCTTCGCAATTCTCGTGGCTCCACATTGTCCTTTCTTTATTTCTTGGTGATGTGTTGTCCCTCGTCTGGGGCTGTAACTTTTTCGGTTCTGGCATACTCGTGTGATGTGGCCCCGCCGTTCGCAGAAGCAGCACACGGCATCTAAGAATGGCACTCAGAACGGGGATGGTCTTCTTCGTAACTGGCACACTGAAACCCTGACTTACAACCATTTTTCCAATTGCCGCTCTCACTCAGCCTGGAGTCTGTGGATTTCTTCTTCATCATCCTCATTGATTACAGACAATCCAATGTCTGTATAATGTGCGGCGGTTTTGTGTGTGCTTTCTACCTTCTTCTCAGTGCTCTGACTCATCTCGGTTGGTGTCTTTGGCGAGTTGGCATTCATCTGCTGCATCTTTGCTACTGACTTTTTTGTTGCTTCTGCTTCCGTGGCTTCAGCAATAGCCACGGTAATGGTAATCTTTGGCCAGGTTAGCAGCCGGCTTTGTAGGGTAAGGTCTCTTGGTCCGAGGACCATGCGATCCCTCATGGCTTCGTCCATGTTTAGGAATTCCCATTCTCCTCCAATGTCCCTGAGAGCGGCTACAAAGTCTGCGATGCTCTCATCTTCCCTCTGGTCCCATTTGTAAAACTAGTGTCGCCTCATGAGGCTGGAGACGGTCAGTGTGTAGTCAGTCTTCAGCACTTCTCTTGGTCTGACCAGGCGATCTGCTTCACATCGTCTGGTTTTGCTAGTGTCTTGGCCATCTTGAGCACTGTAGGCCCACAGTGTGTCAGGAATAAAGCTCTTTTGCAATTGTCTGAGATACCTTGCAGGTCGTTACTCTCCAGGAACATGAGGAATCTATCGATACAGGATTCCCAATCCTCTGCTGCTGGGTTGAAGGGTGCGGGTGGTGAGTTGGTTCCGGCCATTTCATCTGCTCAGTTCTCGATGCCACGTGCCCGACTGATCTCCTTTCTCAGAATCCCACCTTCGTCGCCAGTGTTCAGTTCGCGGGAATGAGACTCAGAGATCAGCGTAACGTCAGCTCTTTTATTTAGTTCTGAAAGTCCGTTTTAACCAGGAGCCATGGCAGCTCTTTTTATAGAGAGCTGCTCACGGCTAGTGTCCAATGACGGCTACTTGTTTTTCCCGCCGCTTGAATTGGCCAATCATAGCCTTGCTATCATTGGCCAATCAGTGTCGAGAAAAGTAGCCAATCAGCGTCGGGTATTAGTTGTCCAATAGGAATAGCCAATTTGGAATATGTTAATATGGAACATTCTGTATCTTCTGCCAGAGGGCAACAGTTCATAAAGATTGTAAGCAGGATGGGAATAGTCTCTGAAAATGTTGTACGACTTCCTCAAACAGTGAGATGCAAAG
>BLBF01015657.1:0-18884 GCA_015471245.1 Laticauda colubrina
ATGTCATAATCTAGGGCTCTGTAACATAGTAAGAATCGAAATGTGATATTTATGGATAGCTGACAGATGATGGCCTGAGGAAGAGCAAGCTCTTGGGTAACTTGGATGTTTTTTAGATGAAAGGACTTTTTATAGAAGATAGCAACACCACCTCCTCTACGGATGAAATGAAAGCCATCTGGGAAACTTTGGGCCAGTCATTCTCTCGCAGCCCAACTCACCTCACAGGGTTGTTGTTGTGGGGAAAATGAAGACAACTACTCATTTGTACTCATTCCCCTTACTCCTCTTTTTCTTCTCTGAAAAGGGTGCAGTTCAAATTAAGATGAATAAAAACAAAAACAGATACTAAATAAATACATAAATACATAAAGTAAAAAAATATTTTACTATTCATCTTGATGTTTCTTTCAGCAAAGGAGAAAAAACATCAAGATGAACAGTAAAATAATTTTTATTTAATTATTTCTCTAATATCTGTTTTTGTTTTTGTTTTTTTATAAAAACAAAAACAGGTACTAAAAAATAAATAAATACATAAATATAAAATGAGGTAGGCAACTTCTTATTACATTGATGTTATACATTATCTGTTTCTGCTTAAATTAATATATAGCAACATCAATGTAACAAGAAGTTGCATGCATGCACACATAAATGGAACTTTTTTTAAAATAAAAGTATTTTATTTTTTTTAATATAAAAACAAAACAAACCTAAAACATAAACCATCTTCAGTTACATACAGTGTGTTGGTTGGTACAAATCACTTGTGCACAATTTCTGCAGTCTTTCCCTTCCAATTTGCATTAATCCTTATGTTATAAATCCATTATATATATTTAGATTATTACTTTTATTAATTGCTAGATTATTAATATTACATCATTTTATGTGAGCAAATCTTCATTTTACTTAATCTACTTCATAATGTTCATTTCATCATCACCAATCTATTTGATAAGAAAAAATATTTACCGTACCTCTGTAATTCTATTATACTTATAAAGTATCATAAAATATTTAATGATTGAAAAAGCAAAGCAAAAACAAATATCAATAAATACAGCAGTGTAACAGAAAAACTACTTCAATTTCTTTGTATTGACATTTTTAATTTTGTTAATTATGTCAACATGTTTATAATTATCAACCTTCTGTATTTAATTCATACTTCAATTAAATTAATTAATTCATAATTCAATGATCATTCCCCACCTAATTTCTACCTCTTATCTGTATGCATTTCTGCACATTGTAATTTTTTAATTTCATTTTCATCTTGAGGATCTCTTCGTTTATCCACTGTTGTGCAAACATAATTCGAGCCACTATTAACACGTGTAACATTATATATATATATATATAATGTGAGTGCCAACAAAAATATTTCTGGTTTTAAAATTTAAATCTATATGTTGTGTTACTATTTTTGTTAACCTTGACACTATATCCTCTTGAATAGCTACACTAGCTTTCCCCAATACTGAATTCATATATTCCAATTTTTTAAACTGAGGAATAAAATTCAGAAAAAGAATTCAGTATTGCTCTGTGAATGTGCCTATCAATTCCATTTGTAATCTAACTTCTTAGATGATTTTGTACCATTATCTTTTTTTATACTATATATACCTGCATAAGGTTGTAAAAAGCTTCAGTATATTTTTAGCTGCATTCTAAAAAGGTTAGGCGACCAAACATGGCTTCCCCTGGCTTCTCTCTCTCTGCTTTAGAGAGAGCATTCAATTAGGGACTGTTGGTCCAGGTAAATAGTCTTGGCTAGGAAAGATTTTTGTGCCACTACTGGCACAAAATAACAAACTCCCTTGGTTTGTTAATGGTCTTTCCATTGTAAGTGTTTCTTTTTCAATTAATGAATTGTAATTATGAAAATATCAGCCATTCTTTAATATACAAAGTGCAACAACTTTTTTATAGACTATCATTTTCAAATCTACTTTCAGCTCCGTCTCATTCTTGTCTGGTGAAATTTTTTCCATAACATCTTTTAAACACTAACTAGCTGTAGTGTCAGGGACTCTTAAAAGTAACTGAATATTATGGATCTCCGTTCCTCACCTGCTTTCTTCGCTTGCCACTGCCTTCACTACTCAACCTATGACAACAATCTTGTCTAAACCACTACATTGTTGAATTTTGTTTGCAGCACATTGCCAAGATGAAAGGGCAAATTAGTTTGTCTGTTTTCTTTGGCAGGAAAGCAATAGGAGATCCAAGAGTCACAACCACAACCATTGGAGTCTGAGGAAAGCAGAGCTAGCACATCATCCATCGAAGAAACTGGAACCAGCACATCATCCACACCATTACTAGAGGAATGAGCCAGCACATCATCAGGTACTGGAAGAGCTGAATAAGACATTGAAAGGAACCTTCCTGACTGCTGGACATTGCAACAGTACAATAATTTTAGGGAAAAATATGATGGACTGGACGTTTTCCCAGAAAAAATTAGGTTGCAAGTATTGTAGAAGATTTGAAATTTTGACCAAAAAAAGTGTCCACGGAACTAAGGAGTGGAAGAATTACCAAATTGAGCCATCAGGAGGGAGTAAAGAAAGCTTTTCTCAGAAAGAAATTGAAGGAACATTTCTCATCAAAGGCTCACAACATCTGTGCAGCGAAGTTGAAGCAATGTGAGCAGGATGTCAAAAGTAAAGGACTGGAGAAGATTATTGAGAAATATCTGAGTAATACATGTAGAGTGTTTACTACAGTAGATAGTCTGGGACAAACGTGCAGACCATTTCCATATATAGAAGATCTGATTGAATCACAAATAACAAATGGTTTAGATTTGGGAACAGGGTTGCATTCATGTAGAACTGCAGTTGCAATAGTAGATTTCATTGCAAAAAATATTAGGAAACATTTATTTACCAAAATTATTGAGAAAACTCACAAAATCTGTTTGATAATTGACGAAACCTCAACAATATCTTCCAAACCAGTTTTTATACTATACTTAAAAGTTGAGGGTACAGCTTTCTCACCAACAATTTTCCTTGAATAAGTACAATTAGATAAACAAGATGCAGAGACGATATATTGTTCGGTTATAGGAAGTTTGAATTTAAAAGTTGGGTTTAATAGGAACTAACTGTAGAAACATTTAATTGGATTTTGCTCTGTGGAGCCAGAGTTATGCTTGGGAGAAATCTGGGGTAAACACTAGGATAGCCAAAGAGTTTCCAAATATTGTGATATGGCACTGTTTAAACCATCGTCTGCAACTTGTTTTAGATGATTCTATTAGGGAAATAAAGCAAATCAATCATTTTCAAATTTTTATTGATAAAATATATTCTAGTTTTCCATCAATCAAATAAGAACTTTAATTGAACTTAACAAAATTTCCGAACAAGTTGAGATTGAAATTATAAAAATTGGTAGAGTTTTTGGACCAAGATGGGCTGCCTGTAGTATAAGATCAACCCTAACTGTGTGGCGGGATTATCCAGCACTACATCAGTTTTTCTGTTCAAATCAAAAATACTCCGGTATGGCTGCCCATCTTGAAAACTCATATTTTCTCATTGATTTGGCCTTGATGATTGATGTGCTAACTGAAATATCTCTCCTTTCTAATGCATTGCAAGTGAGAAACATAGACATTATAAAGGCTGAAAAACTTGTGATAAGATCAATTAGATCATTTGAAATGCTTATTGAGGAAAAGATTTCATATGAAATAAGGTTGATGAATTAATTATTTCATAAATCCTTAAAAATATAAATTTTATACAAAATCATTGATTTGTGGGACTTCCTCATGAAAAATATACAAAGCATTGTAACTAATTTGAAGAAAAGATTGATGGATTGCTAACATTTAAAAACAGACTGCCAATTTAAAGACATTGATCAATTAAAATTTCTAAATTATTTGGAGCCAGATTATTGGAACACTGAAAAAGTGATGGTTCTATGGAGAGCAGCTGAAGGACAATTGGTTGCATTTGGTCAAATTTTCAGTTATGAAATTAATATTAATGATTATCGTGATTTCATAGAAAATGTATTAAAAGATACTAAAAATTAAAACTATTGCAGTCAACTCAGGAGAGGCGGAAAGGGACTTCTGGCAGATGAACATAATATGTTTAGAAGGCAGAAAAGTCACCTGACAGTTTCCAATGTCACAAACCTCCTGACCATCAGTCTCATTAGCTTCCCTGTGCAAGAATGGGACCTTGTTCCTATGGTAAAGACGAGATTATGGGCACATCATCACACAGCTGAAGATGCTCGTGTTAACCACAAGAAAACTTTAACTTGGGATGATAATTATTTAAGGATTAAAGACATCTCATAACAAACTATCTTTTGGTTTTTTACAAAAAAATCTTTTTTAATACTTAGTAATTAGGGCAAAGAAGTGATGTTGAGTTGGCCTCTCCCAGCCTGTGCAGCCCTCCCTGTACCTTCCTGCGCCTCGCCTTGCCCTCTCCAGGGTTCCGCAGGCCTTGGAAACTGGCAAGCAATTGGCCACTTAGCGAGGACCTGGTCATTAAGTGAGGACCACTTAAAATTGGGTTGCCAGCCACATGTTCACATGGCCACACCCACCCCAGTCACATGACCCCCTAGCCACGGCCACCCCATCACATGACCACCTAGCCACTCCCTGTCAACAAGCCACTCCCACCCAGTCACATAACCAACAAGCCACATCCACAAATTAGGCCACACCCACAGAACTGGTTGTTAATAAATGTGAATCCCACCCCTGAAACTCAGCCTCCCTCCCACCTTTGCTAATGAACCATTACTCTGGTCTAGGCCAGTTTATTTTACATAACAAAGATCTACTCCAGGTAAAGCTACAGTAGGAATTGCCCAAAGCCCTTTTATTACATCACCATCCAGCCAAGCTCAACCAAGCCTGGGACCAATCAGAATACAAGCTGAAATTCAAATCCCATCAGAGGGTATAAAACAGTTGCACTCTCGGCACCTCAGCCCTTCTTTCCTCAACCAAGGCAAGTGTTCCTGTCCACCATTAAACCATCTTCCAAGCAGTCACCATGTTTCCAGCGTCTTTCTTCCCCACTTGGAACTGAACCCAGAAGGAGATTTCTTCCAACAGAGGCTCGACAGAAACTTCAGATCTGCTCCCTGTTATTCCGGAGTGTCAGACAGGAGCAATTAGATGGTGCAAATCTCTTGACCTTTTGCAGCACAAGAAGGTTGATGTTCCCCTACTTCTCCTTTGGGTTCCTTCTCCAAAGGATCTCAGATTAATGGATTAATGGATCCCTATCGGGGCCCCCCATACCTGCCATGGCTGGAGCCTCGGAGCCCCCAACCTCTTTTCTCCCTCCTTCCTTCCCCTCCTCGATCTGGAGGAATAAGCAGCATTCATGACCTGGACCAGAGTCTTCATGATACTATACCAATGACTCTGAGTTATGATCCGTTTCCTGTTCCTTTTCTCCTGGGTCTCCAGTGGGGCTTTCTGGGTGCATCTTCTGCGGCCTTTGACAGAAAAGTTGTGCTTGGAAAGGGAACAGCGAAAATAATGATCTTCAAACTGATCTTCCACAAAGAAATGGGGTTCAAAGGCAGCATCCATTGGCCTTTTTTTTGGCAGATAATCAATGTTCCAAATACTGTGAATGTATTTGAGAAAATTGTGCTTTTTGATTTTATCCTCTGCAAAATTTGTGAGGATCCAGACTTTCCCTTCAATGGGTCCTGGCAAATGCATAAATGATTCATGGAAAGGAAGAATTCTGTTCCAGATGGAATCATATTCTTTGAAGTGGACAAAGACGTTGACTTGTCTCCACTTAGAGAGGGCCTCCCTGAGGGGGGCTACATGTCCAGTTGCTGAGAATCGTGATATAACCACACAAATTCCATTCCTGACAAGCATAGGAGGGAAAGTCCTCATGAAATTATCTCCATTCTCTGTGTCTGAAGCAAAGAGGCCAATCAAGGTCCATCTGAAATGGAGGAGCAGCTTGACGATTGCTGGGTACTGGAATCCTTTTTTGGGGAGCAATGGGTGGAGAAAGGGGAATTTCTTTTTGTCACTCAGAGCCTCTGAAGCAATCTGAAAAAGTAATGAAGTATAATATGTTATAATGGGGTCCAGATCAACTCCAAAATATTAGTTATTGACAAACCCAATTTTGTTCTGATGAACATATTAGAATAATTTATTCCTTAGTCACAGTTTAAATATTTAAGACAATTAAATATTTAACAAGATTGTCTATAAAATGGAATGCAAAATCTTATTAAATAAAAAACAATTAAAATGCAATTTGAATTTCTGTCACCCCTACAATTCCAACTATTCGATTCAAAGTAGCAGATGTCAGACAAAATGTTTGGATCTAAGATATATGGTTGTATTATATGCTATTTTTGAGTACTGAAACCTCTTTCTCATCTTCTATGTCCCAAATTCTTTGTGGAACAATTTTTCAGCTTTTTCTCACGATGTACAAGAGACTAAGAGACCACAACTCAAACACAAATTGTCAGTTGTACAATCCAATAAATCTTTAATAAAAATTTTGTCTGTTTTGGGACTCTGCCTGTTTCATTGCTTTAATTTTAAACCAATATATCCTGAATTTATACAAAGTAGAAATTTTGTAAATTCATAATTTACTGTATCTCTGAGGGAAAAAGCTGAACTCCTTTTATCAATCCCAAAGATACTCTTCAGATCCTGTGATCTTAGAAATTTTTTATACATAGACAGGACAATTGCCAACTTGATTCCAATTGGACAAGGCAGATATTACTGATATGTGAAAATGAACATGCTAATGGAGGACCTCAAAACCTGGATAGTTTTTCAATAGTTCAATATTCAGTAGAATATCCTCTGTAGGGACCTTAATGGTGAATTTGAAGATGAACATAATAGACTAAAACACAGTTTATATGTTCCCTAATATGCTGAAAAACAGCTCTTGAATTCTATGAAGATATTGGATCTCTTGTTCATCCCCACCACCCCACTCACCTTAGATAGAGAAAAACACACACAAACCTGTGGGACTTTGTAGGGGCCTACAAATGTTGACATCTGGATGGAGATATCCCTTCCTGCTGCATCAATCAGAGCCAGGAGGTTCTCCTTCCTCCCACAGCTATAGTTGGGGACATTGCCTTCTCCAGTAGAAAGCATGTCCAGCAAGGCATCTGAAGTGCGGAAGGTGCTTATATAGTTGTCATGAATGTTGTAGCCAAGTGTGAGATTGTGCAGGATCTGGGAATTCTTGTGGACCATTTGAATGGCGAAAATTAATTGAAGGGCAATTTTTAAATCAGAAATCTCCCTATTGTAAAAAAATAGTGTTCATTTCATAGTGAACAGCAACAACAAATACTTTTATAATGTAATATCTTTCACAAACCTGCTAAGCCTTAGGCCAACTTTGATCCAAATCCAATGATCTAGGAATAGCTAACACCCAAGAAGATAGGATCGAGATTCAGATGGATATTGATGGAGTAGAACACTGGGCCATATCTAACTGAATGAAATTAACTGTAGAGGAAAGTAAAGTCCTACACTTAGGCAAGAAAAACCAAAAATACACATATAGACTGGGTGAAATGTGAGAGAGATCCTGGAGTCTTAGTGGACAACCAGCTAAATAGGAGCCAGCAGTGTGCAACAGCAGCCAAAAAAGCTAATGCAATCCTAAATTGTTTTTACAGGGGGATAAAATCAAGATCAAGGGAGGTCCTAATACCACACTATAGAGCCTTAATAGGACCACACCTAGAGTACTGCATCCAGTTTTGTTCAAGAGATTACAAAAAAGATGTTGAGACTCTGCAAAGAGTACAGAGTAGAGCAACTAGGATGATTTGGGGACTGGAGACTAAAACATATAAAGAACGGATAGAGGAACTGGGCTTGGCTAGTCTAGTGAAGAGAAACCAGGGAAGACATGATAGCATCTTTCAATATTTGAGGGGCTTCCACAGGGAGGAAGAGGTCAAGCTGTTTTCTCAAGACAAGGAATAATGGATGGAAACTGATCAAGGAGAGATTCAACCTGGAAATAAGGAGAAACTTTCTGACAGTGAGAACAATCAACCAATGGACCAAAAGTTGCTCTAGGAAGTTGTGAGAGCGCCATCACTTGAGACTTTTAAGAAGAGATTGGACTGTCATTTGTCAGAAATGGCGTAGGTCTCCCACTTGGGTGGAGGGTTGGACTAGATGACCTACAATTGTCTTCCAATTCTGATTATCTGTTATTTGTTATCAATTATGCAACTATGGAAATGGACTGAGAGAGGCAACTACAATTGTGTCAATCACTACTTAAACAAAGGTTTAAGTGATTCAAGTGATGAACTCAGGAGTGAATTGAGAAAGAAAAATTATGTGGATTTCCTTCAGGTTTTTTTTTCAATCCCATCTTTGGATTTTACTCTCTTCCACAAAGGAAGGCAAAAGAGGGAAGCCATGGAAATAAAAATCATTCAGGAAATTAGACAAGTTGTGTGGTACAAAAAAGAAATGAAACAAGAAGAAAAGGAGAATATTAGAATTTCACATGGAGGGAGTGCAACTCCATGACTCTGCATGACTTACGAAGGAGTAGGTATAGAAGGAGGGCGGTTGAAAGGCCACATTATAGGTGACACATATGTTTCAGTTTTGACCACACCAATGAGATGGTCTCCAGGCCTGTAAAAGCTCCATGGATTTTTCTCATCCTGGTGTTCCAAACTCAATGGGCATTTTCTTCTCAGCTTCCCACAGACTGATGGGGACACCAGCAGCATCAGAAGCAGAAGCAGGAGGTCCATCATTCATGGCATAAATCAATCCACTTCTTTTTTCTAACACAAACAACAGGAAAAGTTGGAAAAAGAAAAACTCTGAGAAGTGCCAGTGGCTTTCCTGATCTAAACAGAGAACCAGTCAGTTTCATCTGCAAAGGAAAGAAAGGTGCAATCAAGTGCAGAGCCTTTACCTGTTCCAAAACTTGGTCCCAGAGAACTTCGTCCAATGAATGTATCCTTTTCGGATACAAGACCCTTTGCATGTGGCTTCAGTCTAATGCCTACATCAAAGTCAAAAATTGAAGATATAGCATCACAGGTCTCAAAGGTCATAATTACAGCAAGAAGCAACTTCTCCTCTTGGGATCCTGAACTTTTTCTGGGCTCCATTTGTAGAGGAGAGGCTGAAATGAAACATGTTCGTAAAAATTACAGATACACCCCTGGGATCATTGTTCTATTGTGGTTGTGTCCTTCCTTCCTGTCAGGGCAAGTCCAGAAAGTGATGCTGGGGAAGAGAGTTCAACACCCAGGAAAAGACTTCTGTTGTCTATCAACATGGCCTCTTGTCTCCAGAAATAGCTGGGGAAGGTCATTCAGAGCAATGGAGTTTGGTGCTATTTCTAATTTAATGCCATTTAATTCTAGTGTCTTTTTTAAAAAAGTTTTTTTATTTTTATTTTTGCACATCTCTTCACATGAGCACCGTGGTTCCAGATTACATACTTACATTTTCAACTTTTTTATTTAATAACACATCAAATTATCCACTCCACTAATCTTCAAATAAATTTCCATTTCATATTTCAAATCATTAATTCAATATCAAAATCATTTCCTCACATATTTCCATGTTCAGCTTACCACCTATTTTATTTTACCTTATGCATTATTATTTTCATTAATTAACTCAAGACCAATGTATAGTAAACACACAAAAAATAAGATTAAAGTACAATAAATATATTTAGAATCGACTGAGGTGTATTCCTCAATGTACAATATCTCATATATTTATTCCAACACTATTCATATCAGCATTTCATTTTTTTCTGTATTTCCACATAGCCAAATTTTATCCCTGTAATTTAAATAAAATTTCATTCCCCTCTTTTTAATTATAATATAATATTCTCGTTATAAAATTCCAATATGATCCATATTTTTTATTTTCTCATATACTTTATTTTGTCAATTATATTTTCTATTTCATTTGGAATATATGTATGTTTTCTTTGGCTTTTGCGGGTACTTACATGTCTGCTGTTTAGCTTCCTTCGGGTATTATCCCACGTCATTGTAGTTCTGTTAAAGTTGTAGCAACATTTCAGCAGAATCTCATCTGCCATCCTCAGGCTTCTGTATAGAGTTAGTTCCTGGTTTCAAATTTGAGGCTGGTCCATTCTGATTGGCTGGGAGCCTGGATCTGTGTTCATTGGACTTGGAGTTTGATTGATTGGTGTTTCTGGTTTCTTCTGTCTGTTTTGTGGCTTTGATTGGCTGGCAACACTCTGTTCTTGTGTTGGAGGCTTTCAGTGCAGCTTGGCTCCGTGTGAAGGGACGGCTGCTCTTCATTAGCAAGCTGCTACTCATTAGCAAGCTGGGTTTCACCTGGGTGCCTGGTGGGGGGTGTTTGGGTTGGAGCTATCAAAGGGAGTCTGTTTTTGCCCAGGTGTTTGCCTGGCTTGTGGCATGGAGATCTTTCTATTTGAGAGTGCAGGCTTCCAAATGATTGACAGTCTGGTGGAATCATCTCTTCTATTCATGCTGTCAGGTCTTTTTTCAATCTCTATGGCTTCTCTAATGATTCTGTGGCTGGGGTTTTCTATAGTGGCCAGGGTTTTAGTGCCATTGAAGTTGATGTTGTGACCTGTGGTTTTCATGTGTTGGGCTAGTGAGGAGGTGTGTTCCAGCTTTTTTACTGCATTTTTGTGTTCATCTAGGCGGGTACTTATTCTTCTATTGGTCTGTCCAATGTATGTGGCCGGGCATGATGTACAGGGAATTTCGTATATGCCTCGGTTTTCCAGGTCAATTTTGTCTTTGGGGTTCCTCAGGATGGCTGCTTTTTTTTGTCTGTTTTGAAGGCAGTCTTGATGTGATGCCTGTGTAGTATCTTACTGATTTTATCTGTGGTACCTCTTATGTAGGGCAAGACAGCTGTTCCATAGGTCTGTTGGTCTTCTAGGTCTCGTTTATGTCTTGGTGTGTTTTTGTGGATCAGGTTGGTGATTTTGTTTTTTTGGAAACCATTGGCTGTCAATACTTCAGTCAGGGTGCATAGTTCAGTCTTTATATGTGCCTGGTCTGCCAGGCGTTTGGTTCTGGTAATTAGTGTTTTCGCTACGGAATTTATCTGTGCTGAGTGGTGGTGGGATTGGGCATTGAGGTAGCGGTTGGTGTGTGTTTTCTTTTGGTATATGGTGTGTCCCAGTGTGCCATCTGTTCTTTTGTAGATTAGTACATCTAGGAATGGTAGTTGTTTGTTTATTTCCGTTTCCATGGTGAACTTGATTTTGGGGTGTGTGTTGTTTAGGTGTGTTAGGAAATTGTTTAGGTTTTCTTTTCCATGGGGCCAAATCACAAATGTGTCATCGATGTATCTTAGCCATAGTTTGGGTTTGTGGGTGGCATTAGCCAGGGCTCTGGATTCAAATTCTTCCATGAACAGGTTTGCAATGACGGGTGACAGTGTTGATCCCATAGGGGCTCCTTCAATTTGCTTGTATCTTTGTCCTTTGTATATGAAATATGTGTTGGTTAAGCAGTGTTCTCTTAGTTCCATGAGGTGTTTAGCTGGTTGGTATTTATTTTTGATGATTTCAAGAGTTTCTTTTATTGGGACTTGAGTGAATAGTGAAACCACGTCAAAACTTACAAGCAGATCTTCTTGTTCCACATGTAGATCTTTGATCATTTCTAAGAAGTGGTATGAGTTTTGTACATATGAAGCTGTGTTTTCAGCATGGGGCTGTAGTTGTTTTGCTGAGTGTTTAGCTTGGTTTTGTAGTGGTGCTCCTTTGGAGCTGACTATGGGTCTGAGAGGTATGCCTTCTTTGTGTATTTTTGGGAGGCCATATAGTTTGGGGCATCTGGAAGATTTTTCTCTTGGGATGATTGTCTGTTGGATTTCTTTCCTTATGTGGCTGGGTATAATTTCCTTCTTGGTTAATTTTTCCAGATATATGGTTGGGTCTGTGTTTATAGGTTTGAAAATGGAGTCTTGGAGTAGGTCTCTCAATTTTGTTTCGTAGTCTTTTCTATCCATTCTATCCATATCTATCTATGAAACAAAATCAATCCAAATGTGATCTTAATTTTCTGCCCATTAATAATTCTGCTAGGCTTTTATTTGTAGTTGAGCTTGGTGTGATGTGTTGTATGGTGAGCATTTTATAAATTTTCTTTTGTATGTCTCCCGTGTCTAATTTTTCTATGGTTTCTTTGGTATACTGGACCATGCATTCTGCCCGCCTATTCGTAGCCGGTCATCCCGGCTCTGTCAAAGCATGCCTTATTCCATGTTTGGCGAGGAACTTTTCAAATGACAATGCTGTGAACTGTGGCCCTTTATCTGAAACTAATAAGTCCGGTAACTCATGTGTGGTGAAAAGATTTCTCAGTTGTTTGATAACTGCTTCTGTAGTTATTGAGTTCATGATGCTTACTTCCAGCCAATTTGAGTAAGCGTCTACTATGATTAAAATTTTGTGTCCTTTTGTAGGCCCTGCGAAATCTATGTGAATTCTCGACCAGGGCCCCCTCGGTGTTTCCCAGTCTAGTATAGGTGCTGAAGGAGGTGCAGGTTGGGATCTTTGGCATTTATCACAGGTTTCTACCCATTTCCCAATATCCTTATCCATCCCTGGCCACTATACATGACTCCTGGCCAGGGATTTCATTCGTATGATACCCGGGTGTCCTTCATGTAGCATATTCAGTACTTGGTCTTGTAATGCCTCCAGTATTACCACCCGATTCCCCCATAGAATGCAACTTTTCAACAACGACAGTTCATTTTGTCTGTTCTTGAACGGTTTAAATTTAACGTCTGTCTCGTTTTCCGGCCACCCATTTCCTACCCAGTTTAAAACCTTAGACAAAGTTTTGTCTCTTGTTCTTGTTTTTGCAATGTCCGCTGCAGTTATGGGTAGTTTTGGTAGTGTCTCAATCTGTAGGGTGGATGTGGTTGGTGCTGGGTCACTCCCTAGTTCAGGTAGGGGAGTACAGCTCAGCGCATCGGCGTGAGAAATGTCTTTGCCTGGTCAGTGAATCAGTTCATAATTGTATGCGGCAAGGAACTCGGACCATCTTGTCATTCGTGACGAGAGTATGTTCGGAGTGGCCCTGTTCCCTGCTAATATTCCCAATAGGGGCTTGTGGTCTGTAATAAGTCTAAAGTTCCTAACTAAAGCCCCTGTTACACTGCACCAACGGATGGAAAGAGGATGTAAAACGGAGAAAAACACTTGCCATCCGTTGGTTAACGTGATGCTTCCGTTCTGTACTCACTGCCTCCATTTTTCATCCTTTCTATCTGTCCAGCACCCATCTATAAACGTTTCATCCGCTCAGAAGGTTTTGAGCTGCTCAAAACTTTTGCGCGGAAAATGTATCCAATGCGTCCATTTTGCATCCGCTAGCCATATGGGGGACATCCGTTATGCATCCGTTATGCATCCGTTATGCATCCGCTATATCCGCTAGGCATCCGTTACACATCCGTGCAACTCAAATCCACTCGGATGCAGGGAGGAAGCGGAACGGACATGGAATGGACGTGCAGCATGAGTAGCACAGATGGAGAAAGGATGAAAGCGGATGCAGCACGCAAAGAAAGCATTTAAAACAGAAAAAATGTTCGCAGAGGGGACCTATCTCGGATATTAAGGATGTCAAGAGGATGCCTAGAGGATGCAAAAGGACACATAGTGGAAAACCTATATTGCCTATAAAAAGGGGGAGCAACTCACCTGGATCTCACTTTCAGCCCAGCAGCCCAGCTGTGCAGACCTCTGCAGCCTTCATCTGCCTCTTCCTCTTCCACAGCATGCAGTCATGTCCACCTTGGATCGTAACAAACTCCTTTTGGTAGCCACCATCATTCTGCAACAGTGCGAAGCCATCTTCAGGCTCTGTGAACTCTTCTACGGGAAGAAAAGGCGGCGGCCAAGAAGCGTCTGGGTCCGAAGATGGATCGGGAGAAGAACAGAGTATGGACTGTACAACAAGCTGATGGTGGAGCTCAGGAATGAAGACCCTTGTGCATTCCAGAACTTCATGAGGATGCCTCCAGAAATGTTTGATGAAGTTGTGGATCGGCTGAGACCCAGGTTGACCAAGCAGAGCACCAACTTCCAGCCCAGCCTGGACCCTGGGCTCAAGGTGGCACTCACTCTGCGCCACCTGGCCTCAGGGACCACCTACAGGAGCATGCAGTACGGCTGGAGGGTGCCACACAACACCATCAGCACTGTGGTCAGAAAAGTGGTGCAGGTCATCATCGAAGAATACATGGAGGAGCTCCTCCAGTGCCCCACCACTGAACAAGGCTGGAAGAAAGTTGCAGAGCAGTGGTATCAGAGGTGGAACTTCCCACACACCGTTGGAGCCATAGATGGAAAGCACGTGGCCTGCAAAGCACCAGCCAAGTCGGGCTCCACTTATTTCAACTCCAAGGGCTTCTTCAGCATCATCCTCTTCGCCATGGTCGATGCTGACTACAAGTTCATGTACATCGATGCTTCAGGCAACGGCTCATATTCAGATGCCCAGATATACAATGCCAGTGACCTCAAGGAGGGGCTGGAACGCAACCTCATCATGTGCTTCCCAGATCCATACCCCCTGCCCAATGACACGCAAGATGTACCCTACTTCATCGTGGGGGATGACGCCTTCTCCCTCAGAACCTACCTCATGAAGCCCTACACTTCCAGACTCCTCACCCGTGAAGAGAGGATCTTCAATTACAGGCTGTCCAGGGCAAGGCGGATGGTGGAGAATGCCTTTGGCATCCTGGCCAACAGGTTCCAGGTACTTCTCACCACCATGCAGCAACACCCAGAGACCATGAAGAGGATCGTGGAAGCTTGCTGCATCCCGCACAATCTCATGCGCACCTGCTACCCATTCTTACAGAACAGTCTCGTGGACCTCCAACAAGGCAATGGGGACATGGAGCCTGGGGAATGGAGGCAAGGGCAAAACCTGATAGACACTGAGCATGTGCAAGGCCCCAACAGAGCCTCACGTGAAGCGAAGAAGCAGCGCAACCTCCTGAAACACTGGTGCAACTCCCCAGCTGGAGCGGTGGAGTGGCAAGACAGGATGGTAGATGATTAATGGATGCTTCCTTCAGCCTGTCTCATCTCACGGATGAGATTGGGCCATGTATGTTGGGTGGGCCTACAATGAACAGGGCATTTAATAAAGAGTTTTGTTTATGTTCAAATGTGTGGATCAATGCTTACATTGTTATTGATAATAAAGGGCCAAAGGTGTGGCACCTGGGAGGTTGGACCATACAGTCCCACTATGCTTGCACTGGAGGTTTATTAATCCCACAGGTATCTTAACCCATCTGAAAGGTATCCCTGCCCATCCCACAGGTATCTTAACCCATCCCAAAGGTATCCCTGCCCATCCCACTGGTATCCTTACACATCCCATAAGTATGCAAAGGCTTAAACCATTTCTAAAAGTTCCCACCAAGACTTTATTGAAAAAAATAAATGAAGCAAGTGTGTGAAGCAAAGATAAACTTTATTAATAACAAGCTGTGAAAGAAAAATGACCCAAGTCAAGTGTCCAAATAAAGTCCACACCCAGTCTCTGTCACTCTTCATGGTCACTCAGAGGTGTGCCCAGTCTCAGGGGTGAAGGGTCCAGGTGCTGTGGAGGTGGCTGCTGATGGAGTGCTGGTCTGAGGCATCATTGGGGTGCCTGGCCCCGAGAGGACAACAGGTGACGGTGTTTTGAGGAAGCTCTCAGACAGCTGGCTCAGCCCCGTGATGTTGAGAGCTCCTTCCTCCATGCCATGGGGTGTCAGCCTCAGTACCGAGGACAGATGTACTGAGGCCGGGCTTGGCTGTGGGGTAGAGGACGGAGCAGTGTAGTGGGGCTGTCTGGTCTGCAGCTGGGTGAGGACTGGCGTGGGTGGCATCAGTGTCATGGGTGGCATCGGTGGCATCAGTGGAACCAGTGGCAACAGTGTCATCCGATGACTGTGCCTGGACTGGGAAGGGCTGCTGCCTGTGCTGCTGGACCTCCTGGTAGCCATAGCCCTGGTAGGTGAGGGCCTGTGGAAAGCCTTGGAATGGGAGGGACATCACCTGGGGTGGAGGAGCAGACCTGGACTGGGTGGGAGCAGGTTCCTCTGGATCTGGAGGGTTGTGAAGCAGCTCGGTGATCCTGTCCTTCACCACCTGGTACTGGGGTTCCGCCATGTCCATGACGGTCTGGTTGACATAGGTGAGGAAGGGCTTGCGGTTGGAGGATAAGGAGTTGGTGTGGACCAGCTGAGAGAGGAGATCTATGCTGGTGCGGATGGTGTCCCTGATCTCCAGCAGGACAGTGTGGCTCTGCCCCTCCTGCTGTCCGGCTCTCTGCCTTTCTGTGGAGGCGGAGCTGGGGGTGGATGCGGGTAGGGCTGTGGTGGAAGTGCCGTCTCCTTTGTCCCACTGCCCCAGGGAGTCCTCCATGCGCTCCACCACGGTAAAAACTGCTGTCCGTGGGTTCTCCGCCATGGGACGCTCCACAGAAACCTGCCTGGAGACAGGAGCTGACTCTCGGCCGGAAGAGGACTGGCTCTGAGCAGGCTGCCGGAGAGAGAGGGTCGTGAGAGGAGCTGCTGCTGCTCCTCGGTGGCAGATCTCACCCTCCAGGAAGCTGCACCTGGCCATGACATAGGTCTCTCTGTCTGTCAGCTTAACCGTGGCCTGGCCAGATTTCTTGAGGTGTGCATGTGCTTCCACCAGCCGAGGAGCACATCCGATGTGTAGCCCAGGCTCTCTGCCTTCTCTCTCCAAGCAGCCTGCTTCCTTTTGGTGTCCCTGTACAGCCGGTGTCCCTTCCGCCACAGATAGTCATTCTCTCTCAGCCACTCCAGCACCTCATCCTCGTGTTCCTCCTCAATGGAGTATTGCCTCCTCTCCCTATCACGCGTCTGCCTCTTCCTCCCTCTGGCAGGGCCATATGGGCCCTCATCAGAGGGACTTCGAGGTTGTAGGGTCTGCTCCTCCACACCACCATCAGTAGCAGCACCAGCAGGATCATCATCATCATCATCATCAGCTCCAGCAGCAGCAGCACCAGCAGGACCAGGATCAGCAGCAGCAGAGTAAGCACCAGGAGCCCCAGCAGGACCAGGAGCACGAGCAGGACGAGCAGGACGAGTAAGTCCAGGAGCACGAGCAGGATGAGCAAGACCAGGAGCACGAGCAGGACGAGCAGGACGAGGAGCAACTTCAACAGAGTAAGCACCAGCAGAAGCACCACTGCCAGGAGCAGCATCAGCAGAGTAAGCACCAGCAGAAGCACTACCGCCAGAAGCAGCATCCGCAGAGTAAGCAGCAGCAGAAGCACCACCGCCAGAAACAGCATCCGCAGAAGCACCACTGCCAGAAGCAGCATCAGCAGAAGCCCCAGCACCAGAAGAGTGAGCCCATGCTGCAGAAGCCCCAGCAGAAGCAGAGTGAGGGCCAGGGGGTCGGAGGGTGTCCCTGTCCCTCTTGTCAGGGCTGGCAGCAGATGGCTGAGGCTTCCTCTTCTTCCCCATGTTTGTGGGGTTGCTGGCTGGCAGGGAGTCTGGCAGGGAGTCTGGCAGGGTGTCTGGCAGGAAGGCTGGCAGGAAGGTTGGCAGGCAGGCAGGCATCAAGACTGGCAGGCAGGCAGGCACCAAGGCTGGCAGACAGCAAGGCTGGCAGGGAGGCTTGCATGTAGGCAGAAAGCAAGACTGGCAGGGAGGCTGGTAGAATGGCAGGCAGCAAGGCTGGCAGCAAGGCATGCAGGCAGGGCAGGCTGGCAAGGCACTCGATGTGTCTGGATGCAGGTCTTTCCTCAGAATGGTGACCTGCTTCCGAGCTGCTTCCCTTTATATCCACGGGGCTGATGCAATACATCCCCCCCGTATGCGTATTGAATGCTAGGCTTCCGCTAGGCTTCCGCTAGGCATCCGCTTCATCCGCTGTGCATCTGTTGTGCATCCGCTTTATCCACTCGGCGTCCGCTCTTTCCATTCCGCGTCCGCTTTGTTGAGGTCCCCCGGAAGCCTAGCGGATGCGCCATCCACTCTCATCCGCTTCCATCCACTAGGCTTCCGTTCTGCATCCGTTTTCCACCCGCTCTGAGTCCTCCCCCCGTCCGTTCCTTTCTGTTTATCTGCTCTGGTTATGCAAATTTTTGCCCCTTTTGAGAGTGGATAACAATGGATGGAACATTTTTCTCGTCTGCTGTGTCCTTTTTACAAACATTTTGCATCCGTTGAGCAGTGTGACAGGGCCTTAAAGGTATTCCCGAAACCGTTTGACCCCGGATATCGCTGCTAACATCTCTCTGTCCAACTGGCTGTAGTTCGTTTCTGTTTTGGATAGTGTTTTGGAGTAGAATGTGATCGGTGTTTCTCTCCCATCTGGCAGCGTGTAGCTGAGTATGGCTCTGACACCGAATGGTGATGCGTCGCAGGTGACTGTCAATGGTAGTGTCTCGCTGTATTGTATTAATACAGATTTAGATATTATTAAATCTTTTATTTTCTAGAACGCTGTCTCTTCTCATCGTCCCCAGGTCCAGATGGCTGCCTTGACCAGTAGTCTATGTAGTGGTTCCACCGTCGTTGCCTTCTGTGGCAAAAAAATGTTGTAAAAATTGATAAGTCCCAAGAATGCTTGTAATTCTGCTTTGTTTTTTGGTCTAGGAGCTTCTTTGATTTCTTTGATTTTTTTTATCTGTGGGGTGGATGCCCTCTTTATCGATTCATTGTTGGTTCATTGTTCCTTTAAGATATCTTAAAATTCTCTTTAATGATTGCCAATGACATTGATGTGGATCTGAATTAAAACGTGCCAGCTGATTTACACTATAAGCTATAT
>BLBF01015660.1:0-10226 GCA_015471245.1 Laticauda colubrina
AGGCAGGCACCAAGGCTGGCAGGCAGACATGAACCAAGGCTGGCAGGCAGACATGAACCAAGGCTTGCAGGAAGGCAGGCAGCAAGGCTGGCAGGCAGCAAGGCTGGCAGCAAGGCTGGCAGGGAGGCTGGCAGCAAGGCTGGCAGCAAGGCTGGCAGCAAGGCTGGTAGCAAGGCTGGCAGCAAGGCTGGCAGGCAGACATGCAGGCAGGGCAGGCAAGGCAGTCGATGTGACCGGCAGCAGGTCTTTCCTCTGAATGTCGACCTGCTTCCGAGCTGCTTCTGTTATATCCGCGGGGCTGACGCAATGCATCCTCCCCGCATGCGCAGTGAATGCCAGGCATCCATTAGGCTTCTGCTGTGCATCCGCTAGGCTTCCACTCTGTATCCGCTTCATCCCTTCGGCGTCCGCTCTGCATCCGCTCTTTCTGTTCCGCGTCCACTTCGCTGAGGCCGCCCGGAAGCCCTGCGGATGTGCCTCCCACTCCCATTCGCTCCCATCCACTTCCATCCGCTAGGCTTCCATTCCACATCCGCTTTGCATCTGCCCTGCGTCCTCCCCGCGTCCGTGTTATCCGCTCCGGTTATGCAAATTTTTGCCCCTTTTGTGAGCGGATAGCAACGGATGGAAAATCTTGCTCGTCCGCTGTGTCCTTTTTGCATCCATTGGCCAGTGTGACATGGGCTTAAGATACATTCTCCTCTGTGTGTAATAAGACCTTGGGAAAGTACTTGGACAGAAACCTGAGTAATTAACCCAGACTGATGCCAGAGCACTCAAAGTTTTCAAACTGACAATCACTGGTTCAAATTGTAGTGAAGAGGTCACCTTCCTCCTGCAATACATTCATGTGAACGAAGGCCAACGTTTATCTCCAAAAAAGAGAGAGAGACCAATTGTTTTGATAATTTGCAAAGCTGCATTGAAACACCCTCCTTTTATCCAAAGAAAATCACTTGGCACACATGTACATTTTCTCATCTGTAGCCTTTTTTTTTTTCATTTCCCTCTGCTGATATGATTGATACATTCTGGTTTTTTTTGTGTGTGTTGTTGTTAAAAAATCACTGTGGTGTCATCTTTTCAAGAACGCACACATATCTTGTTGTGCTTGATTACTTGGAAAATGTTGAGATCAGCTTCTTGATTCTATTGTGTGCCTAGCATAAAGAGCAGGTGGTCAGGATTGCCTGCACCTGATTGCTGCTTGGGAAAAAAACTGAGTGAATGCCAAGAACATTTGAAGATGATTTTCATTTCTCCTTCTTCTAAAATATAGTAAAAGGGAAATGTACCTCATATGTAGCCTTGCAATAATCCATGACTAGAAAGAAAGGCCAGACAATATGACCTGGTAATAAAAATGCACATATTCATTTGTATTGCTTTCCAAAATTGGAAAAGCCACTTTTCACATCAGTTTTTTTTTCTGAGGGAAATTGTGACAGAACTGAAAGATAAAAAATGATAATATACTGGAAATGCAAACCCTTTTATAAACTGCTAGAGGATAAACAAGAGCTAGTTTAGTGTTGTGCTTGAAAATCAGGCTAGAAATAGAATAGCACTTTGATTTATATGCTGCTTCATAGTGCTTTATAGTCCTCTCTAAATGGTTTACAGAATCAGCATATCGTCCCCAACAATCTGGGTCCTCATTAGAAGGATGGAAGGCTGAGTCAACCTTGAGCCAGCCAGGATCAAACTCCTGGTTGTGGGCAGAATTAGTTTGTAATAATGCATTCTAACCACTAACCGCTCAGAAACCAGGAGTTCTAGTCCTGCCTTAGACATAAAGCCAAAGCTGGGTGACCTTAGAACGATAATTTTCTTTCAGCCTAAGAAAAGAGGCAACAGCAAATCACTTCTGAAAAACTGTTACCAAGAAAACTGCAGGGACTTACTCATACAATCTCTAAGAATCAGACAAGATTGAACAGAGGGGAAAAAAGGATAAATATAAAAGCAGGCTTAAGAACATAAAGTAACACACAACATTGCAATTATAGAGAAAAATTTCCACTGATAGTATGAAGTAGAGGGAAAGGATTATTATCGATCACACACGTGCTGTGATTCCAGTCTTGATTGGGTTTGTTTCTTTTTTTTTAAATGTAATCTTGTTGAATATGGTAAAATAGATTTTACAATTTGTTTTTTAGATTTCCATCTATGTGGCATCCACATGGGAAATTAAAAATAAAAAGGAGGGATGGCAGACTAGGTCATGAATGGGTCATACCAGTGTGACATGTTTTTGCATTTATAATATACCAAGTTTGCTGGTGGACATTCTTAAATATCTATAAATACCACAATGGTTAGGGCTTCTGACTTCCTCCAACATGAAGAATTTTGTATTTAACTTTCCAGAACTTTCTTGGGAGGGGTATGTATCTTTATCAGATGTTTATAACTGCACAAGTATTGAATCAAATATAAGTGAACTCAATTCACTCATGAGTGCTGAGGCAGAAATCATTTTTTTTTATTGCTTCATTTCACTCCAAAGAAAGCCATGGCAGACTGCTTCTATACCTCCAAAACAGACTTTCAAAAGACTTTTTGTTTGAAGTCTAACAGCATTGTGGACATTACAGGAGGACAGCTGTCCTAGTCTTTGGTAGCTAAAAATAAATAGGAATATCATGCTTTCAAATTCACACATTTTATTAAAAGTCATATTTTTTTTGTGACATACAGCACACTTTGTCAGAAGGATGGAGTAAAATGATGTGGAGTAAAATGATGTAGAGTAAACTCACCTTACTTGCTAACCTGATGTAGAATTTAAAGTGGGATGAGGTGAGGGGAAAGGGTGAAACAAGGTACAGACACAGGTTACAAATTACATTGAATACCTAGATTACAAATTGATCTTACAAATAATCCTTGGTTAATAATGGTGCTTGGGAGCAGAATTTCCATAGCTAAGCAATGCAGTTGTAAAGTCTGATGGCATATGGCACTTTTACTTGTTAACTGGATCCCATGTGATTGTTAGGAGAGGATTAGCTTAATCCAAATCATCTAGTCGGCTGTATTGCTATTATCCTTCTTATCTTTCCTATTACTTTCTCCTATTGGTATCTTATGATTTATGATTGTATCTTATGATTTATGATTTATCACTTTGTTTGTATGTCCACTGAGAGCTTATGACAAATTGCTTGTGTGCCCAATCACACAGGGGCAATAAAGAATATTCTATTTCTATTTTCTTGGCTTGTTCCCTCCCAGCACTGAGACTTGGTAAGGTAAGTCTCTTCTTCAGCTTCCCCCACCTGCCAATCTCCCCCTTTTCTGCATTCTGCCACTTCTATTGGCTCTGCTGCCCCCAGAAGACAATCATTGTCTTCTTCCTCCTGCTGAGGCCATGAAATCATTGTTCTGTTTGAGACTTTTTAAAAAAAAATTATTAATTAAATGTATATGCCACTCACTTTCTCAATAAGGCAACTCTGGGCATAAAAAGATAAATAGAAAAACAATTAAGATTTTAACACTGCAAAAAAAAAAAAAAAAAAACACCCCAAAACTCACCTAGTACCAAGGACATGAACAGCATGAGAATGAAGTCTTCTTACCCTGTCAATCATCTCCAGCAGCCAACCATCTCCAGCACTTCCAATCCTTGGGTTCAGCAAAACTAAGTTTTAATAACCTTTCAGAAGACCAGGATAGGAGCAACTCACAAATGATAATTGTAGTTTGAGCATGTTGGCAAAGGTATTCACTGTACAAATCCAATTTAGTGTCACATCCATCTGAGAGTGTCCATGCAACATTTTTTTAATGCATTGAGAGTATGATGTGATCTGTAGTGCCTTGCTCCAAGATGGGATAATGTCTTAGTCCTTGTATTAAGTGTATTCCTTAGGTCTCAAGTGATGAAGTAACCACTTGTAAGGTTCTCATAGAATTGTGTGGCTTGTGTGAATTTAGTCAGTCAATAGGATAAGCATTAGGCAAAAACTATTTGCTTGGCTAAGTGTGCAGCTAAATAGCTTCACAATAATGTTGGGGGAAGGGTCTGTGAAGACCTTCCATTACACTGTGTAGATAGAAGCTTGATTGTTTTTCTTTCTTTTTATTTGAGGACATAAACTCTGTAGTATACATTTGTTGCCTTATATCGGTGAAGTCCTGATGCTGTTGAGGTTCCAAGACACAGATGGCATTGGTAATTTACTTTTCCTTATTATAAAGGATGCTGATTCTAATTCATTCTGTACCATGACTGTTATCTGAACTATTTCTTCAAGTTATCCAGACAACTGTTCAATGTTTTGGCATTCATAGGCAGTTATAGGAATATAATTGTGAATAAAATAAAAGTAAACCAAACATCAATATTGTTTTTATGATTAAGACACTCATGGAGACTCAAAGTCAGTGGAAGATCAGATTCTGGAAGCAGAGGAGCAGTTCTCCATCAATGCCTAAATATAACGCTTCATTTGGTATTTCACCCAAGATTTTATTATTTTAATTTTGTAAGAACAAATAGTGACCTTTGTATGGGTATTTATAATGTCTAATAAAAAAAGAAATTTATTTTGTTATGTTTAGAGCATAGAAACTAGGAATATTTTTTTCTAATTATAGTTCCTATAAAAAGGTTGAACCTAAAGAATTGATAATAAAAGAAACCCGAGTGAAAGAAAACAGTGAAAAGTAAACATCAAGTTTTTAAAATTTCATCTACCTGTATGTGACCTGTAAAAAATGCATTTTTCATATGTAATATTTAATATGTAATACATGCCATTTCTACGTCATACTTCCGTTTTCTCTCAACCTCACAGGTGTGCTTTTGAAATGAAGAAATACAAACATGTATTCTTAATCCTCATGCTTATTTCAGTTCCTGCGGAAAGGCCTATGTTGTCAATGGCAAAGGATATTAAATAAATTCAATGGCTCATATTATTTTTATAACAATCCCCCATCCCCGAGACTATAGCTAAGGGGAGAGAGAACCAAATGCACCCATTCCTATGATTTACAGCTGATCTGTTGTGTTCAATGTGTTGTGTTATATTGAGAAAATCAGGAGAGCAGAGACTATATATTTTCTGATCTCCCTGCAAGATAGCTTTGTGACTACATGTTGTTAAGCACCTTTGTCAGCCAGAGGGATTTCTGGAAGAAGATTTGAAATGCCTCTTTCTCAGTGGCCCAGAAACATCATTTCTGCTTTTTGCCAGGGATTTCCAATGGGCTGGAAAATGTAGATAAACCAAAGATGAACGAAAACAAAATTGGCAGGGGCTAAATCAAGCTTTACCTTTTGTGGGCTTTCTGAAGTTTTTCTTTTTATAGATATCCTGTTATTAATAACAAATGTGCAATTATTACAAAATCTTGAAGATTGGACCTTACTATTATGTTTGGTGGAGAAAAAAAGAAATACCATGTGTAAAGTTTCACAAAACAATGGCTTAATGAAGCCAGAACACTTATAATATTGATACTATATTGATTAGCCATTAGACCACACTGAAATAAAAAACACAAAATAATGCGAATGCCATGTGTTATAAATAAAGTAAAAAAAAACTGAAATAAAAGGAATGGAAATCATATATCTGTGTTATCCCTACAATTTATACCAATCAGATCCACATAAGCAGTTCTCACTTGCACAATTTGTTCAGATGAAAGGCAGTGTTGTGTGTAATATATGGGTTCTGATTACACATACTCATGAAATATTTTTATTTCTCAAAGCTTGACCAAGGCAGCCTAGGATAATCAAGAATGTGCTTGTTTGGGGCAATTTAACACACTATTAAGCATGCCATTTCATTAACGACCCATAAGGAACAAAATATGCCCACAAAAAAAGAAACAACACAGGCAAAGCATCTTTCTTTCTCTTTCTTTCTTTCTTTCTTTCTTTCTTTCTTTCTTTCTTTTTTTCTTTCTTCTTTCCTTCCCTCCTTTCTTCTCTCTCTCTCTTTCTTTCTTTCTTTCTTTCTTTCTTTCTTTCTTTCTTTCTTTCTTTCTTTCTTTCTTTCTTTCTCTCTTTCTATCTTTCTCCTCCTTCCTTCCTTCTTTCTCTTCCTTTTCTTTTCTTCCCTTTTCTTTCTTTTTTTTTTCTGCACAAACACTTTCAGAAAAAACTGAAGAATGTGAGTATCATTTTCTGGTGAGATTTCATGGGCTATGTTAAGACTGAAGTCAAGAGATAATAATAGCAATAGTATTTAAACTTATTTACTGATTCATAGTGCTTTCCAGCACTCTCTAAAGGCTAAGTCCCACTGGCCGACAGACATATGCAAAACATATGCATAAAGGACACAGCGGACGAGAAAAATTTCGGGAGTGGCTCCATCCATTGTCATCCGCTCCAAAAAGTGGCGAAAATTTGCATCAACAGAACGGAAAAGAATGGAAAAGAACGGACATGGGTAGTATGTAGCGGGGATGTTAAACGGATGTTCATAGGAAGCCCAGTGGATGACAGCGGATGGAAGCGGATGACACCTCCGAAGGGGTTCCGGGGGAGAATTTCAAAGCTGACGCACAGCGGAAGGGGCGGATGCATAGCGGATGAAGTGGATGCATCACAGATGCCTATAGGAAAAAACCGGATACCACGCAGATGTATATTGGATGCAAAGCGTTCACTGCGCATGCGGGGAGTATGAATTGCATCAGATCCGCAGATATAAAAGGATGCAGCACGCATGCAATCAGCATACAGGGGAAAGATGTGCTGCCACATACATCTTGCAGGAACACCATGGTTCATCAGTCAGGCAAGAAGAGGAAGGCGGTGCATACTCATTCCAGCCCCGGCAAGAAGGACAGAACCAGCATCCCATCCCCTGGCACTGACTCTGAAGCTGCTGCTGCTGCTACTGTGGTGGACCAGCCCCAAGGCCCTCAAAGCCCTGCTGCTGAAGGCCCTGCTGCTCAAGCCCCTGAAGGCCCTGCTGCTCAAGACCCTGCAGGCCCTGCTGAAGCCCCTGCCAGAGGAAGGAAGAGACAAGGGAAGGAGAAGGGAGAGAGGAAACAGTACACCGTTTCTGAGGAGCAAGTGGATGAGCTGCTGGAATGGCTGAGAGAGAACAAGTACCTCTGGAGAAAGGGCCACAAACTGTATCATAACACCAAGAAGAAGCAGGCAGCTTCGAGAGACAAGGCAGAGAGCCTGGGGTACACTGCAGATGTACTTCTTGGATGGTGGAAGCACATGCATACCTGGTATGACAAGCTACACCTCAAGAAATCCGGGCAGGCCGCTGTCAAGCTCACTGACTGGGAGATGTACGTCATGGCCAACTGCAGTTTCCTGGAGGGTGAGTTCTGCCACCGAGGAGCAGCCCCTCTGAGATCCCTCTCCCTCAGACAGCCCACAGACAGCCAGTCCTCTTCCAGCTAGGAGCCAGCTACCCTGTCCAGGCAGGTGTCTTCAGAGGGCACCACAGCAGACAGCTCCCCCCCCGACAGCTGCACTCCCCATGCCGGCAGACTTGGAGGATCCCGTGGAGGATGATGCCCTGCTGTCACAAATGGAGGAAGAAGCAGCAGCCACCAGAGGCCACCCCAACCCCACTCCCAGCTTCAGAGGATGCAGGCAGAGAGGCAGAGTGGAGGGCCAGGACCACAGTGTGCTGTTGGAGATCCGGAACACAATGAGGACCAGCACAGAACTCCTCTCTCAGCTGGTCCTCTTGGAAAGAGGATCCTTGGACCGGAACACCTTCATCACCTACGTGAGCCAGACCCAGAGGGACCTGCCCGAGGCCCAGTACCAGGTGATGAAGGAGAAGATCACAACACTTCTACACAACCCTCAAGGCCCAGCTGAAGCTGCTCCTACCCAGTCCAGGTCTGCTCCTCCACCCCAGGTGATGTCACAGCCCTTCCACGACTTTCAACAGCCCCTCACCTACCAAGGCTAGGACTACCAGGACTTCCCATAGCAGAAGCACAACTTCCCAATCCAGGCCCAGGTTCACTGCATGCCACAGACACCACTCCTCACCCAGCTGCAGACCAGACAGCCCCACTACACTCCTCCTACCTCCACCCCACAGCCAAGCCTGTCAATGAACAATCTGTCATCAGTCTTGTGCCTTACATCTCAAGTCCTTGATGAAGGGCCTCTCAACCTCACAGGACTGAGTCAGCTCTAAGATAGCTTCCTGAACATACAACCCCCTGTTGTACCCTCAGGGCCAAGCACCCCAATGGTGCCTCAGACCAGCACTCAAGCCACAGCCACCTCCACAGTCCCTGCCCGCTTAACAGCTGAGACCATGGACATGACTCAGAGTGACTGAGAATAGTGTCAGAGACTGAGTTGTTTACTTGTTAAGTTTATCTTTGCTTAAGACACTTTACTTGGTTCATTTTTTTTTAATAAAGTCATAAAGTTTACCTAAGAAAGTTAATAAAGGTTATCTTTGCTTAACACACTTGATTCATCTTTTTTACTTAATAAAGTGTTGGTGAAAACTTTTAAAAAATGGTTAAGCCTTTGCATGCTTGTGGGATAGATAAGGATAGTTGTGGGATAGATAAACCTCCAGTGCAAGCATAGTGGGGCTGTATGGTCCACCATCCCAGCTGCCACACATATGGACCTTTTTTTTGTCAATAACAATTTATTCATTAATCAATACATTTGAAAATAAACAAAGCTCTTTATTAATGTACTATTCATTGTAGGACCACTCAACATACATGGCACAATCTCATCAGTGTTATGCAACAGTCTCAAGGAAGCAACCATTAATCATCTATCATCCTGTCTTGCCACTCCACTGCTCCAGCTGGGGAGTTGCACCAGTGTCTCAGTAGGTTGCGCTGCTTCTTCCCTTCACGTGAAGCTCTGTTGGGGCCTTGTACATCCACAGTGTCAATCAGGTTACATCCTTGCCTCCATTCACCAGGCTCCATGTCCCCATTCCCTTGTTGACGGTCCACGAGTCTGTTCTGCAACACTGGGTAGTGGGTGCGCATGAGATTGTGCAGGATGCAGCAAGATTCCACGATGCTCCTCACAGTCTGTGGCTCATGCTGCATGGTGGTGAGACTGAGGAAATGTTAGAAAGCAATATAACAATGATGGAATTAAATGAAGCATTTAAAAGACAAAATAATGGGAAAGCACCAGGTCCAGATGGGCTTCCGGCAGAATTCTACAAAAAATTTCAAGAATCATTGAATACTCCATTGTTAGAAATTATGAATGAAGTTATGTTAAAGAAGATGACACCTAAAACATGGTCAGAGGCTTATATCACACTTATTTTAAAGGAAGAGGCTGACCCGTTGCAAATTAAGAACTATAGACCTATTTCCTTATTGAATGCAGATTATAAAATCTTTGCTTCAATCTTAGCAGAAAGACTGAAAAAATATTTAAATAATTTTATTCATCCTGATCAAAATGGATTTTTGCCAAAGAGACAAATTAGAGACAACATGAGAGTAATTTTGGATACCTTGGAATATTATGAGGCTCATCCTGAAAAACAAATGGCTTTGATATTCCTAGATGCTCAAAAGGCATTTGACAACGTGAACTGGAGATTTATGTTATTACTATTGGAACAGATGGGCTTTGCCAGAAAATTTATTCAAGCAATAGAAGCCATATATAATAAACAGACAGCAAAGGTAATGATGGAGGGAGAATTTACAGATCTTATTAATATAAGAAGAGGTACAAGACAAGGATGTCCCCTATCTCCTTTGTTATTCGTATTAACTTTGAAAGTGTTGAATAGAAATATTAGAGATGACAAAAATATAAAAGGAATGAAAATTAAAAAGGAAGAATTTAAACTACAAGCTTTTGCTGACGATTTAGCTTTTATTCTGGAAGACCCGTTAGAAACCGCTCCAAAGTTATTGGAAAAGGTAGAGACATATGGTGAGATGGCTGGCTTGAAAATAAATAAAGATAAAACAAAGATTTTGACAAAAAACATGTTATTGAGACAAAGAGAAGAATTGACAGATCTTTTGAAAATTCAAATTACAAATAAGGTTAAGTATCTGGGGATATATTTGACAGCAAGATGTAGCACATTAAAAGAGAATAATTATACTAAACTCAAACAACAGATAATTACAGATTTGAAGAAATGGGAAAATTTACAATTGTCATTAATAGGGAGAATTTCAACAATTAAGATGAATATTTTACCTAGAATTTTATTTCTCTTTCAAACAATACCAATTAGACTTGGAAAAGACTA
>BLBF01015679.1:735-16682 GCA_015471245.1 Laticauda colubrina
GTTTTATCTTTATTTATTTTCAAGCCAGCCATCTCACCATATGTCTCTACCTTTTCCAATAACTTTGGAGCGGTTTCTAACGGGTCTTCCAGAATAAAAGCTAAATCGTCAGCAAAAGCTTGTAGTTTAAATTCTTCCTTTTTAATTTTCATTCCTTTTATATTTTTGTCATCTCTAATATTTCTATTCAACACTTCCAAAGTTAATACGAATAACAAAGGAGATAGGGGACATCCTTGTCTTGTACCTCTTCTTATATTAATAAGATCTGTAAATTCTCCCTCCATCATTACCTTTGCTGTCTGTTTATTATATATGGCTTCTATTGCTTGAATAAATTTTCTGGCAAAGCCCATCTGTTCCAATAATAATAACATAAATCTCCAGTTCACGTTGTCAAATGCTTTTTGAGCATCTAGGAATATCAAAGCCATTTGTTTCTCAGGATGAGCCTCATAATATTCCAAAGTATCCAAAATTACTCTCATATTGTCTCTAATTTGTCTCTTTGGCAGAAATCCATTTTGATCTGGATGGATAAAATTATTTAAATATTTTTTCAGTCTTTCTGCTAAGATTGAAGCAAAGATTTTATAATCTGCATTCAATAAGGAAATAGGTCTATAGTTCTTAATTTGCAACGGGTCAGCCTCTTCCTTTAAAATAAGTGTAATATATGCCTCTGACCATGTTTTGGGTCTCATCTTTTTTAACATAACTTCATTCATAATTTCTAACAATGGAGTGTTCAATGATTCTTGAAATTTTTTATAGAATTCTGCCGGAAGCCCATCTGGACCTGGTGCTTTCCCATTATTTTGTCTTTTAAATGCTTCATTTAATTCCATCATTGTTATATTGCTTTCTAACATTTCTTCAGTCTCTTTAGGTATCTTCGGTAAGTTAACATTCTGTAAATACTGTTTAATTTTTTCCTCATCAATATTCTCTTGTTCATATAGTTGTCCATAATAATCTCGAATAATTTCTTTTTTCTCCTTATTACCACAGCAAACTTGACCTTGATCATCTATTAGTTTCAATATTTTTCTTGATTCCTTCTCCTTTCTCAGTTTATATGCTAGCCATCTACCTGGTTTATTTGCATCTTCAAAATAATTCTGTTTAGAATTTCTAATTTTCTGTGCCAGTTCTTCTTTCTCTATTAATTCCATTTTATGCTTAATTACATCCAGTTTCAATTTAATATCTTTTTTCTGTGGTATTTTCTGTAGTTCTTTTTCAAGTCTTATATATTCATCTTCCAAGGCCTTGGAGGTTTGTCTTTTCCTAATATTCTTTTTTCTTATATAGTCTATTATCAAACCTCTTACATATGCCTTCATTGTATCCCAAACATTCTTTATTGAAGTATCTTCTTTTTTATTTTATTTAAAAAAAAAAACCAATTCCTTCTCCATCCATTGTATAAAATCTTTCTCCTTTAAAATAGTATTGTTTAATGTCCATCTCGATCTTTTTTTTTGTCCCTTCCATTTAATTGTCATTGGACTATGATCTGCCCAAGTACTTATTTCAATATTTGTTTCTTGAATAGTAGATATTAATTCTGTTGAGATCCAAATCATATCTAATCTGGACCATGATAAATTTCTATTAGAATAAAAAGTATATTGTTTAGTTTTAACATTTCTTTCCCTCCAAATATCTTTTAAGGTTAATTCATCTGTCATTTTAAAAAAAGATTTAGGGAGAATCTTTCTATTTTGTTTTGTTGTTGTTGTTATATAGTCCAATTTATTGTCCACAATTCCATTAAAGTCTCCCATCATAATTATGTTAACATAGTCCAGTCTAATTATTTCCATATGTAGTTTTTTATAAAACTCTTCTTGTTTATCATTCGGAGCATAAATTGCAATCAAGAGTATTTTTTTATTATTATCCATTATTTCCACCATTAATACTCTTCCATCTTCATCCGTGTAGATCAGTTTTGCTGGAATATCTTCTTTAATGTAGAGAACCACTCCTCTTTTCTTACATTGAATCAAAGAAGTAAATATTTTCCCTAATTTTGGCTGTACTAACAATTGCTCATGTTGCTTTTTAATATGAACTTCTTGTAAGCAAATTATATCAAATTTTAATTTCTCTAATTTGTGAAAGATTTTCCTTCTTTTAACAGCTGAGTTAAGTCCATTTATATTCATTGTAATCAGTTTTTTTTCTTCCATGATTATGCTTTATATTTAGGTCTAACAGCTCTCGTGGCTCTCACTTCACGTTGTTCTTTATTGTCTATCTGTCCACCTACAACTCCTTTCTCTTTTTCAATCTCCAGTTGTTCCTCCTGAAGCTCAATTAATGAGACCTCTTTCTCTGCCTCCTCTTTTTTTCTTCCAAAAAGTTCTGCATAAAAAAATTCTGCTTTTTCAATCGAGTCAATTCTATGTCTCTGCTCTTGCCACGTAAAAATTAGTCCTTCTGGTATCAGCCATCTATAGTTCACTTCATTTTCCAATAGCATTTTGGTCAAAAATCGATATTCTCTTCTCATCTCTCTCACTCTTCTAGGTATTTGTTTTAAAACTACAATCTCTTTACCTTTATATTTCAATGCTTTTTCTCTTGCCTCTTGTAATATTTGTGTTCTGATGGATTTTTTAGTAAATCTAATATGTACTTCCTTTGGTAGTTTATTTCTCATCGCATATCTTGTATAAACTCGGTATATCTCATCTACTCCGTCCATCATTTTTTCCTCAGTAATTTCCAGAAGATCTGCCAATATTTCTATCATTATCACAGCCAAGTTTTCTCCTTTTTCCTCTTCTATATTTTGGAATCTAAGATAAAATTCTGATCTTTCCATCTCCCACCTCAACATCCCATTTTTTTCTTGTTCTACCACTGTTAATCTAGTGTCAATATTTCCAATCTTCTCCTCTCTTTGTTTTCCTTCTTCCTCAATTTTTTGGAATCTCTCCTCATGCTTTCCCATCATTTGTTTAAAATTTTCATCAGATTTCTCTATTTTTTTGTCCATGGTATCTATTTTTATCTTAATATCTTGAATTCCTTGCATAATCATCTGTAAATTTACTTTTTCTTGTTCCGTATCTTGCTTCAACATTGTCTGAATTAAAAGCTGTCCTTCAAGTGGTGGGGAAGCAGAGGTAGAAGCAAAAACGCCGAATGGTTTTGGCTTCCTGCTCATTTTAATATTTCCAAGGCTTCAAGCTCTCTTTGACTTTGAATCCAGCTGGTATATTAACCAAATATAGTCCAAAAAAAATCAAAAAAAGTAAAGAAATCCAATAGTAAAAAGCCCAAAACCAAAAAAGAAAAAAGGAAAAAGGAAAAAGAAAGGTCTTCAGGTTCTTCTAGACCCTAATCCAATTAAAATAAATGGAAGAAGCGAAGGGGCAAGAGAAAAAAAAAAAAAGAAAGAAAAGAAAAAAGAAAGAGCTCTGAGGCTTTCCCTTTAAAATAAAAAGCAAAAATACTAAAGTTAAAATTTACAAAAAGGCTGGCGAGTAGGAGTTTCAAAGGTATATATATATATATATATATATGCACTGTACACTGCACTTTATTTCTTTATCCAAGGCTCTTATTATGACTGTCTTCTCCAGCAGCTTCAAAGCCAAGCCTCAAATGTTGAAATATTGATAAGAGTCCAAGAGAGCACCTGTAATAATATTTTACTGTATTCTCCCTCTATCTTATCACATTAAAATGTCCTTGAAAAGAAGTGCTTTTCTCCCCAATTCAAATAAAATATTTTCAAGCCTCTAGTTGGCAGTGTTGCAGCATCTCTTAATACTCTTTCCCCCCCCAGCCAAAAGAAAAAATATTTATAAAGAACTCAAACAAAAAGAAAAAAAAAAGATAGCCAAAGGGAGCCTCTATCCTAAAAAGAAAGTTAAAAAGATAAAAAATAAAAATCAAGTGAACAATAAAAATATATATAAGAGAAAATTCAATCCGGTTACCTACAAAGTCACCTTAAAGTCCTCAAAGAAAATAAGAAAAAAAAATCCAAGTCTCAATTTGACATCACTTAAACGCCGCTCAACCAAGGTTCAGTCAAACATAAATAAAGCCACAGATTTCTTCTTTGTTCAGGATGTCCTTTCAAGTCTTAATCAATTTATAATGCAAAAGAATTTCTCACCCAACCGATACACGCTCATTTAAATCCCTTTCTTTCCGGAGTTGTCCTGATTTCAGCAGCTTTGAAGGCTGCCTTTCTGCTTCCAGCAAAAGGGCTTCTCCCGGATCAAACCAGAGATTTTGCGATATCTCTGGGATCCTGGGACTGTGCCCTTCACAATCCCCGTCTCTACGGGACGGTTTAGGTCCGTTAGAACCGACCAGAGGCAAAAATATCAGCTGAGATCTCAGAGCCCCGAGATCGCAGCTGTAACACCGAGACGTAGCTCCGCCTTCTCCGGCCCTTCTGTTTTTATGAACAAAGATAAAGGCCCTTGAAATTCCAAGTAACAAAATCAAATTTTTGAAATAGTAATACTATTACTGTTAGTACTTGAGTTCAATTTTTTTAGCATCCTTAAACACAAAATACCCAATCGTCTGTTCATTATAAACAGAAACACATTCCACAATATACCATGTTTCTCCAACAATTCGGCCTCCATCAGTAGGAAGCCCCACCATGTTTTATAGGCATTCAATTTATAAAATCGAATTAAGCCCCTCCCCCCAAATTAAGGCTCATATTAAACATGCAAAATAGGGGGGGAATGGCGGGGGAGGGGGGCTTGCATTTAGGAAGTACTTGCATGCCCGGATATGGTGCTGCCTGCGTTGGTGGGGCACTTCATACCGGGAAACCTTCCAACCGGAGCCCTGAGGAGCTTAGCCTGGGGCGCCCAGCGCAGCTGACAGGCGGGCCCTCCTTCCCGGTGGCAGAGCTCTCACCAAGACAGCGAGCGTCTCCCCGCCGGACTCTCCACTCATCCTGCCAGGGCCGTGCCAGAGCCATGTGGGCTGGGCAGAACCGGGAAAATGAGCCGCGGATGTGTGCATGTCTCCTCCTGCCCCTCGTTCCCAAATCTCACCCGGGTGAGCAGCGCTTCGCTTGCTCTGCAAAGCCGTGGCTTCCTCACCTCTCAGCAAGCAGAAGGAACTGGCTGCAGCCTCCTCCTCCTCAGCCGCAGTGCAGACATTGACCTTGCGGGGAGAGAGAGAGCGGGATAGATCCTCTTGGGCGAGCGCCTTCCCTCGGAAGGTGGCAACGGGAGCACCTGAAGCCAAGTGTCTCCTCAGGGCTCCGGTTGCAGGGAGGAGCCCTGACTGGCTGCACGTGGCTGCGCCAAACGCTGTGGTGTTGTTCTAATGCTGCGGTAGCAAGGGAGAAGGGAAAGCAACGGTGGCGGAAGGTCTCCTGAACCCCAAGCTGTTGCCACCCACCCACCTGAGGATGCAAGGGGGGGAATTAAGTCACCCCCGAAAAGACGGCCTAGCCATTTTTTCAGGGGTCAAAAAAAAATAAGGCCCGGCCTTATAATGTGATAAACACGGTTGAAAGAAATGCACAATATTGTAAAACCTCTCTCATTCTTAAAGGTTGCTTTTTATATTGTCTTTTGAAGAATATAGTTGGCTAAGAATATGCCAGATCCTTGAGGTGTGACATTTTGTTAGCAACCTTCATCCTAATTCAGTCCTCAGACTTCCCATTCAAGTGGAGCTTTAGAACATATAGTTTCTTTTGATACTTTTCATAAATCAGTCTTATTTCAATTCTACTTCCATGAGCAGAATTATATCACAACTGGTCCAGATATGTATATTCTTTTTTTTGTAGCCTAACAAGTATACAAATAAAGCAGATATCTGTTAATAAAACTGCTTCCTCATGTTTAACAAATCTACAAGACAGTTACATACTGCAAATCTCAAATATGTTCAGAACTGCACCAAAAGAAAAGGATCCAGAAAAGGATCAGTGCACATTACTGTGATGACCCAGGGTGAGATACAAAACAAACACAGTCACAGAAAACTAATGAAGCCCCTTTTATTCCTTCACTTTGCTTCCAAACTCTGAATATTCTTGACAGAAGCCAAAAAATTCTCACACAAACAGTTACAAGAAGAAGGGAAAAAGCAACACAAACCAGGAAAGATAAGGGCTGGAGGACGTCTACAGATAACACACACTGGGAAGGACACCAAACTCAGAAAGGAACCATAAACTAAAGATATTTCCATGCTTTGTTTCCAGTGTTCACCCGTACGTAGGTCCATACTCTTATTCAGTTGTCACAGCTGCAGCCCATGAAGAGGATCAATCATCTCCTCCCAAGTAGACCACACCTCTCCTTTCTCCTCTCCTCCCTGCATGTCCTAGGTTGGATAGGGGATGGGTCTGGGTCCTCCTCTGACTGCTCAGCTGACCTCTGCTCTTCCCCAGCCTCCTCCACAACCTCCGGAACCACACTTCCACTCCCTGTCAGCTGTTCCTCCTCTCCCTCAGAGTCAGTCTCCACCAAGGGCATGACAATTACTTTAACTAAACTGAACATTGCAATCACATTTATTCTAAATGTTCTAGGACAGGGGTGCCAAACTCAATTTCATTGAGGGCAGCATCAGGGTTGTGTTTGACCTCAGGGGGCCGAGGGGTTGCATGTCCAGGTGGGCATGGGCAGCTCAATGTCATTCATGTCTGGGGCACCTGTAGTGGCTAGGTGGCCCCCACAGGTTCCATTTTTGGCTGGGAAGCCTCCTGCAGTGCTCTGCCAGAGAAAATGGGCATGCCCCCCCCCCCCCGAGCTCCATTATTGCTGGCAGAGGCACTACAAGACAGTCCTTTGCCATTTCCAGGGCAGCCCTGCAGGCCAGATCTAAGCATCCATCCTTTGGGCCTTGAGTTTGAGTTCTAGGAGAATCAAGTTGACCTCCATAATTTTGTGACTGAGTGTGGCTTCAAGTGGTTTCTCCATCAACTAAGGTCATAGTACCCAGTCAAATTATTTTGACACACAAATCAGAAACATCTCAAAGAGACATCTCCCCTAAGCATTAACCATGAATTGAAGGGCAATAGCTATGGGGGGTTTTAATGACAGCCCAAAATTTACTCCCTGAAACAAGCATTTCACCCTGCCAACCAATATAATCAGAAGCCAAAAAACCAGACAAGCATAAATACAACTCCTTGAAGGAAGATTAGAGGACCCAACTGCAAGGAAGAACAGTGTATGATCCCAAATCCACTTTCTTCAGCTCCTGAAGCTCCATCTGACCATGACTGAAATAATGTAAGCTTTAAAATAGTTACAACATTGTTGAAAATAAAAAAAAAGCACCCAATTTCCATCCGAAAACACTAACCCCCCCCCCTTTACTTAGTTGTTCCGTCTGGAAAAACGTGAGGTAGACCGGGTTCCAACAGTAAAAGTCTTTATTTCAATAATTTAAGTAAAACGGAACAGTTTGGCTCTAGCTGCGGCAGCCTTTATATACGGCTTGCCTGCCGGCTTGTAGCCAATGACGGTTGTTTGATTTAGCCGCCTTTTGGCGGCTCTTTTGGATTGGTTCCTAGTGAACCAATCCCTATGCCAGCTTTTCTAGCCAATCATATTATAGGATTTGGAGTAAACTATTTTATACAGAACATTAGTGATTTCAATATCCCTCCATTTAAAAAAGTTAACTCCGGCTATTAAATGTTTTCCATACAGATGAACAGGGACAAACGTCTTTTATATTTAAGTGACTTGCAATATTCACAGTTGAGTTGTCTGAAGCAAGGTCCCAAATGAAAGAAAGAAGTGAATTGTGCAGAAACAAAATATAAGTAACCTACAATGAGAGATATGTAGGTGAGTTAAAATCTAAGTCTCATCTGCGTTGCCCTTTTTACATGCCATTTCACTGCAATTCCATCTTTTTACACACTCTCAAAGAGGCTGGAGAATCAAACCAAAATGCTGCCAGCTGCTGCACAGGGCTCAGAAACATTTTCATTTCTCACCATGTCTCGCATCAATTGTCCTGGACATCACCCCCATTCTGTTCTCCACACTGTAGGGAAACAATGGTGCATTTAATCACATATACTCTCAAGCATCTGAAATATAATGCATAAAAGCTAGGGGCCATTTCTTAACTGATCTGTATACTTCTTCATGTTTCTCTCAAAGACACAGGTGATGTCTATGCTGAATAGAAAATAGAGTTTGGCAGCTGTGCTTCATCTTTTCTGACTGCGCTAAATCAGAAGTCTGATCTGGGATATATCCCTGGTGCACTGACATAAATATGCATTCTGTTGCAGGGCATATATTAATTTCATACTTAATTAGCTTGGAGCAGAGACTATATAATTAAAGAAAATAGTGAAACAAATACAGAAATCTTCATTAGATTACCGAATACGCTGAGTTTTGTTAAAGAAAAAAAAAAAAAGGAAAATATGAGTAAATCTGGGACTTGATTAACCTCTCAGTGGCAATGCTTCCAATACATTTTCTTTTTTAATTTACATTAGTAAGAGGAGTCTCATGGCTTATAATGCGAAACCAGGATGTCTTAGTTTCCTAGGAACTGTCATGCATCCATTCTTCTGCTGACATTATTTTTTTTTTAAATGTAGTTTTCATGAGAATCCACCACACTCCGAGCATTTGGACTTTAAGCCCATGTCACACTGGCCAACGGATGCAAAAAGGACACAGCGCACGAGCAAAATGTTCCATCCGTTGTTATACGCTCTTAAAAGGGGCAAAAATTTGCATAACCGGAGCGGATAACACAGACGCGGGGAGGACGAAGGGCGAATGCAAAGCGGATGCGGAATGGAAGCCCAGCGGATGGGAGCGGATGGGAGCGGATTGCGCAACCGCAGGGCTTCTGGGGGGCCTCAGCAAAGCGGACATGGAACGGATACAGCGGATGCAGAACGGACACCGAACGGATGAAGCGGATGCACAGCGGATGCACAATGGATAAAGCAGATGCACAGCGGAAGCCTAGCGGATGCACAGCGGAAGCGGAACGGATGCCGACCATTAATTGCGTATGCGGGGGGGAAGTATTATGTAAGCCCCCCCGGATACAAAGGGAAGCAGCTCGCACGTGGCCAGCATTCCGAGGAAAGACCTGCTGCTGGACACTTCGAGTTCCTTGCCTGCCCTGCCTGCCTGCCTTCCAGCCAGCCTTGGTGCCTGCCTGCCTGCCTGCCTTCCTGCCAGGCTTTCTGCCAGCCTTCCTGCCAGGCTTCCTGCCAGCCTTCCTGCCAGCCTTGGTGCCTGCCAGCCTCCCTGCCAGCCAGCAACCCCACAACCATGGGGAGGAAGCGAAAGCCTCAGCAACCTGCCGCCATCCCTGGCAAGAGGGACAGGGCCAACCTCCCGCCCCCTGCCCCTGACTCTGCTTCTGCTGGGGCTTCTGCTGAAGCTGCTCCTGGCGGTGGTACTTCTGCTGGTGCTGGGGCTTCTGCTGGGGCTTACTCTGTTGAAGCTGCTGGTGGTCCTGCTTGACCTGCTTGTGCTCCTGGACTTGCTCATCCTGCTCGTGCTCCTGATCTTGCTCGTCCTGCTCTTCCTGCTCATGCTCCTGGTCCTGCTCGTGCTCCTGGACTTGCTGGCCCTGCTGGTGCTTACTCTACTGCTGCTGATCCTGGTCCTGCTGGTCCTGCTGCTGCTGATGATGATGATGATGATGATGATTATGATCCTGCTGGTGAGGATGCTGATGCTGATTATGATCCTGCTGGTGAGGATGATGATGATTCTGCTGGTGCTGCTGCTGCTGCTGGTGGTGTGGAGGAGCAGCCCCTACTACCTGGGAGCCCCTCCGATGAGGGCCCATCTGGTCCAGCCAAAGGGAAGAAGAGGCGTATGCTACAACGGGAGAGGAGGCAATACTATATTGAGGAGGCGCACGAGGACGAGGTGCTGGAGTGGCTGAGAGAGAACGACTATCTGTGGCGGAAGGGACATCGGCTGTACAGGGACACCAAGCAGAAGCAAGCTGCTTGGAGAGAGAGGGCAGAGAGTATGGGTTACACTTCGGAGGTGCTCCTCGGCTGGTGGAAGCACATGCACACCTGGTACGGGAAGCTACACCTGAAGAAATCTGGCCAGGCCACTGTGAAGCTGACAGACAGAGAGAGCTACGTCATGGCCAGGTGCAGCTTCCTGGAGGGTGAGGTCCGCCACCGAGGAGCACCAGCAGTCCCTCTCACGACCCTCTCTCTCCGGCAGCCTGCTGAGACCCAGTCCTCTTCCAGCCGAGAGTCAGTCCCTGTCTCCAGGCAGGTTTTTGTGGAGCATGCCACGGCGGAGAACCCGTGGACAGGTGTGGTAAGCGTGGTGGAGTGCGTAGAGGACTCCCTGGTGCAGTGGGAGAAAGGAGACATTGAGTCCACCACAGTCCTAACCGCATCCACCACCCCCAGCTCCGCCTCCGCAGAAAGGCAGAGATCCGGACAGTTGGAGGGGCAGAGCTACACTGTCCTGCTGGAGATCAGGGACACCATCCGCACCAGCATTGATCTCCTCTCTCAGCTGGTCCACACCGACTCCTCATCCTCCAACCGCAAGCCCTTCCTCACCTATGTCAACCAGATCCTCAAGGAAATGGCGGATCCACAGTACCAACTGGTGAAGGATCGGATCACCAAGCTGCTTCACAACCCTCCAGACCCAGAGGAACCTGCTCCCACCCAGTCCAGGCTTGCTCCTCCACCCCAGGGGATGTCCCTCCCATTCCAAGGCTTCCCACAGGCCCTCACCTACCAGGGCTACGGCTACCAGGAGGTTCAGCAGCACAGGCAGCAGCCCTTCCCAGTCCAGGCACAGAGTCATCGAGCGACACCATTGCCACCTGTTTCACTGATGCCACCGATGCCACCCACGACAATGATGCCACTGATGACAGCGATGCCACCCACGCCAATGATGCCACCGACAACAGCGATGCCACCCACGCCAATGATGCCACCCACGCCAGTCATCACCCAGCTTCAGAGCAGACAGCCCCACTACACTACTCCTTCCTCCACCCCACAGCCAAGCCCGGCCTCAGTACATCTGTCATCAGTACTGGGGCTGACACCCCATGGCACGGAGGAAGGACCTCTCAGCATCACGGGGCTGAGCCAGCTGTCCGAGACCTTTCTAAACACACCGTCCCCTGTTGTCCTCTCGAGGCCAGGCACTCCAGCACCACCCACCACGACAGCACCTGCACCCTTCACCCCTGAGACTGGGCACACCTCCGGGTAGCTGGCTACCTGTGGACTTTATTTGGACACTTGACTTGGGTCATTTTTTTTTTACAGCTTGTTGTTCAATAAAGTTTATCTTTGATTCACACACTTGCTTCATTTGTTTTTTTAAAAAAAGTCTTGGTGGAAACTTTTAGAATTGGTTTAAGCCTTTGCATGCTTGTGGGATGGCTTAAGATAGCAGTGGGGTGGGCAGGGATAGCTGTGGAATGAGCAGGGATACCTTTGGGATGGCTAATAGCTGTGGGATGGATAAATCTCCAATGCAAGCATAGTGGGACTGTATGGTCTACCCTCCCAGGTGCCACACCTAGGGCCCTTTTTTATCAATAACAATGTAAGCATTGATCCACACATTTGAACACAAACACAACTCTTTATTAAACACCCTGTTCATTGTAGGCCCACCCAACATACATGGCCCAATCTCATCCGTGTGATGAGACAGGCTGAAGGAAGCATCCATTAAGCATCTACCATCCTGTCTTGCCAGGATGCAGCAAGCTTCCACGATCCTCCTCATGGTCTCTGGGCGATGCTGCATGGTGGTGAGAAGTTCCTGGAAACTGTTGGCCAGGATGCCAAAGGCGTTCTCCACCACCCGCCTTGCCCTGGACAGCCTGTCATTGAAGATCCTCTCTTCACGGGTGAGGAGTCTGGAAGTGTATGGCTTCATGAGGCAGGTTCTGAGGGAGAAGGCATCATCCCCCACGATGAAGTAGGGCACATCTTGCGTGTCATTGGGCAGGGGGTCTGGATCTGGGAAGCCCATGATGAGGTTGCCTTCCAGCCCCTCCTTGAGGTGAGTGGCATTGTATACCTGGGCATCTGAAGATGAGCTGTAGCCTGAAGCATCGATGTACATGAATTTGTAGTCAGCATCAACCATGGCGAAGAGGACGATGCTGAAGAAGCCCTTGTAGTTGAAATAAGTGGACCCCGACTTGGCTGGAGCTTTGCAGGCCACATGCTTCCCATCTATGACTCCAACGGTGTGGGGGAAGTTCCACCTCTGATACCACTGCTCTGCAACTTTCTTCCAGCCTTCTTCAGTGGAGGGGCACTGGAGGAGCTCCTCCAGGTATTCTTCGATGATGGCTGCACCACTTCTCTGACCACAATGCTGATGGTGTTGTGTGGCACCCTCCAGCCGTACTGCATGCTTTTATAGGTGGCCCCTGAGGCCAGGTGGCGCAGAGTGAGTGCCACCTTGAGCCCAGGTTCCAGGCTGGGCTGGAAGTTGGTATTTGCCTTGGTCAACCTGGGTGTCAGGCACTGCACAACTTTGTCAAACATGGCTGGAGGCATCCTCATGAAGTTCTGGAACGCCCGAGGGTCTTCGTTCCTGAGCTCCACCATCAGCTTGTTGTACAGTCCGTACTCTGCTCTTCTCCCGATCCATTTTCGGACCCAGACACTTCTTGGCCGCCTCTTTTTCTTCCCATAGTAGAATTCACAGAGCCTGTAGATGGCTTCGTACTGTTGCAGAAGGATGGTGGCTGCCAAAAGGACTGTGGTACGATCCACGGTGGACATGACTGGATGCTGTAGAAGAGGAAGAGTCAGATGAAGGCTGCAGAGGTCTGCACAGCTTGGCTGCTGTTCTGAAAGTGAGATGCAGACGAGTTGCTCCCCCTTTTTATAGGCAGTATAGGTGTCCCTTTGCATCCTCTAGGCATCCTCTAGGCATCCTCTAGACATCCTTAATATCCGAGATAGGTCCCCTCTGCTAATGTTTTTTCTGCTTTAAACGCTTTGTTTCCGTGCTGCATCCATTCTGCATCTGTTCCACGTCCGTTCCGCTTCCTCCCTGCATCCGGGTGGATGCGAGTTGCGCAGATGCGCAGCGGACGCCAAGCGGATATAGCAGATGTGTAACGGATGCGTAGCGGATGCATAGCGGACACAGAACGGACTAACTGGATACATTTTCCATGCAAAAGTTTTAGGCAGCCCAAAACTTTTGGAGCGGATGAAACTTCAATAAACGGATGCTGGACGGATAGAGAGGAAGCAAAATGGAGGCAGTGAGTACATCGCGTTTTCGAACGGATGGCAAGGTTTTTTGTCCGTTTTACATCCTCTTTCCATCCGTTGTTTCAGTGTGACATGGGCTTTACTTAGAGCAGCACTGACTAGTTTAGGGAAAGGCAATGACACATTTTGAATTCTGAGAATATGTTTTATTTACTTACTTACTTACTTACTTACTTACTTACTTACTTACTTACTTACTTATGGAATCTGTAGGTCACCCCATTCCAGACAATCCTGTGCAACCTCCCAAAATTGATACAACAATCAGTGCAAAATGACTCGACCAATAAATGCAGTAATGATTCAAGGACAACACATGTCCCTGTCGTATTCTGCACAATTTGTGGCTGCCATATGAAACCCAGTAACAAAGCAGTTACTTCTTTGAAGGCAAATGGTTAAAATCTCCTCCTTTCTTGGTGCTCATTATTTTCTCAGCTGATTTATTTCCTTTTTTTAGATAGGCAAGCTCACTTCCTAACAAATATGGAAGCTACAAGCTATGCCTATTTCCTAAGAATGTTGATATATTTCTCTTGATAACAGAAATAAGGAACATGTCTAAAGCATGTTGGTTTTCCATTTAATCCTTTTTTTGAAAACAATGTTTAAAATAAAATAAGCTCATGAGTCAAAGTATTTGGCACATGCTAATCATGGGCACTATGCTGCTTATACCTGGCCTGCACTAATGTATTCTGTCTGTTAACGGTTACAGGCAGGATTTCTCAGATGGAAAATCGAACCTTTGCATGCAAAGCATGAGTTCTGACCTTCTATAGAATGTTTTGTGAAACAAACAAACAATAACAAAACTGAACTGGCTAGAAATATAAAAAGGACAATCCAAAACTCAAAAATAAAACCCCTTAATAACATAACATAAACTAATAGATGCACAGAATGGCTGACAGTTGGCCCTTCTTTTCTTGATACATGGGCCCAGTGAATACAGTCAGGGTTATTTTGAGTTGGGACTAATATGACAATAATGCACATTCACTAATATAGCTGAAGAAATCTTGAAATTTGAAGGATATACATGTTCTGCTGTCAAAATAAGGTTAGTTTTGAGTGGTGCAACTTTTGTTTAACAATTCAGATTTTTAAAGGTCTCAAGTTGTTTTTGCATTTTGTCCTCCTCCTTCTTGTCCTCCTCCTCCTCCCTTTTTCTTTCTCTGCCTAGATTTCTTAATATATCCATGATTGTTCCTATGATCAATGATCTTACCCAAATGCAAGCATGTGCCACTTAATGGCCAATTCAGCATCAATATGGCACTTAAACCATTTTCTGAATCTGGATCTGAATTCAAAGTTCAAGTGTATTTTATGACTCACATAAATTCAAAGTGAACATCAGATATTTTCAAATTTTGGTAGCATCATATTCTGATCATTTCATAATAGTGTGATATTACTGTCTAGAGTTCCATTGACCAGAAGAGCAGTTATATAAATTTGTTTAATAAACAAGCATTTTAATGAAATCTTTTTATTGAGTCTAGTGGGTGAGAGTCAGCTAATCCTTACGAAGAAAATGGGTTATTTCAATTCTGTTTAATTATCCTTTTTGTTGACATTTTGCTAAGTTCAAAGGCAGAAAGCCTTCATCTAGTCCAACAACTGAACCATTAATTTATTTATTTAGCATGTGAAAAAAATGTAAAAAACACATCACAGTTACATTCTCAGTGAGCAAATTTAAAACTCTATTTACAAATTCAAAGGTAGAGCAGTCATATAGTCAACACATACAGAAAGTCCCTGGGGTTCCCTATGCGCTCACAGGGTCCATAATATGTCACACGGCCTGCTTTGGAGCACCACAACTACATGTCATAAAATTGAAATTAAAGCCACCCAAAATAGAATTTTCCAATATTTCTTTTATTCTTCTGTTATTTGGACAAAAACCAAGGCAAGCAGGCAATTAAACTTAATTAGTTCCTTTATATTTGTATATATACTTGTCTAATTTCAAAGTTATCTTAGTACAACAAGTTATGCCCAACAAGGCTATTCAGGTTACTATGCTCAACAAGGCTATTCAAATAACTGTGCCCAACAAGGCTCCTCAAGTTGCTGTAAGTATTGCTGCCCAACTAGGCTACTCATTCATGCAATATTCACATACACTCTCAATCCAGGTGATCAGGCTATGTTAAAGTGGGCTGGGAATCAGTCTCAGGGCATTCCCTGCTCCAACAAGAGTCATCTCGAACTTCAGGGTTCTGAATTCATTCCAGTCTTCTATTTACACCCAATTTGTTTACTCTGAATCCATGCATACTGTTAGGGATAACATTGTTTACCCTAACTGGTTTAGGTGAAATAATAACTATGAATCATAGTTAGTGTATGCAGCTTTAACTGTGAAATAGCAATTGTGGGAGTGGTTATGAAAACAATATAAAAGTAGCAAGACTACGGCTTACTCACTCTCTCTGGCTTTGATGATCTCTGATTACTGCTTGGAATCAAGACTGCATTGCTCAAACGGGAGAGACAACAAAGGACTGATTTTGTAAGTGAACTGACATAGGATATTCTACATGGACTTTGCTAAATGAATACCCCTGAATGGACTGACTACATGGTAAATGAATATTGGACTGTTATTTGACTATGCCATAAACTTATACTGGAATAAAATATATTCTTGATAGCACAAGCGTAT
>BLBF01015681.1:26515-38692 GCA_015471245.1 Laticauda colubrina
CTTTAACAGAACTACAATGACGTGGGATAATACCCGAAGGAAGCTAAACAGCACGTGTATATATATATATATATATATATATATATATATATATATATATATATATATATATATGTGTGTGTGTGTGTGTGTGTGTGTGTGTGTGTGTGTGTGTGTGTGTGTATCATACCAGAGGTTATGGTGGGCACATACATCATATACTGATCATATGTTGTCTCAAATTTTGTAATTCTGTTGGACAATATAGCTCAGTTGGAGACTAATGCTAATACTAATTGGTTGTGGGGTTGCATGCTCTGAAGAAAATGATAGCTATGCCAGAGGGTCAACCATCTTGGACAGGTCTCATGAAAGAAGCCAGATGAAGAGTGTCAGACCTTCCACAACTTAAAATCCTACATAGAAACGATCCTTGGCTCCATTTGTTGAGAAAGGTATAGTTTATTAGAGACCAAGTATGTTGCAGTATTGCAAAGCCAGATCTGAAAAACGTGTGCCAAAATCCCTAAGTTCTTCTTTTCCCTCCTTTAATTGTCTCTCATTGCCCACTCCAGTGTAACCAAACTGGGCAAGGTGTTTTCAGAATAGTCAGTCCAAGTGCAGCTTGGTATAGATGGCTGATCTTGAGAAAATACAGTGCTTATTTTTGATTCCCCAAACATCCCGTCCTTCATTCACCCTCCCCATAGTTCAGGGCAGTCTGCCATAGCAGCGAAGCACAAGCAAAGAATAAGATGGCAGCTGACAAAGAGTGTCTCTTCCATAAACAACATATTTATAACATAGATGTAATAATCTAATGTAACTTAGAGAAACCTACTGTGGATTGGTTGTCACTCAGGTTAACAAGGATTCTGCTAGGTGTTGAAGTTCTTAGACATCTTGCGACAAGTGGATTACAGAATTCAGGACTATTGTCTGAGCAACCAGGAGCTATAGGACTAGTGGAAGAAAAATAGCTTCATTGTAAGAAATATACAGAGACTGAACAGAAGGAGATACTGGGAGATCATCTAGAAAGGAGTCTTTGAAGAAGACTCACCTTCACCACCATTGTTTGTCACTGATTCCTCTATCAACAATATTGAACAAGTCAGGCCATGGCTATCGAGTATCAAAAATATCTGCCAGTCCATCACACTCTCTTTACATGGACAATGTGAAATGTAAAGAAAAACAACTTCTGGAAGAGAATTGCTGCTCAACATTGTCTTAATATACAGCCAAGATACTGCAATGGAGTTTGGACTGAACAAATGAGGTATTTTTTACCATTAATGAAGGAAAAATAGTGAAAACTGAAGAAATCAATGGAAATTACCTGAAGAGACAGAATGAAGAAGGTACAAATACAAATACCTGGGTATACTTCAGGCTGACAACACCAAGCACACTGAAGTCAAGAGCAAAGTCAATAGCAAACACATCAAAAGAGTGAATAAGATCTTAAAGCCTAAACTCGGTGCCAAAAATCAAGACAATTATTAAAAAATGGACAATTCCACTCCTTCCATACAGATGGATAAATCAACTGGACTGAAGCTGAACCAAAGACCAAAGAGACCAAATTGCTCTGTAACAAAGGCTATGTAAGAATTAATAAGAATTAATCATGACATGGCAAATTATTACACAGCCAGTATATTAAAATAACAACAACAAAAAACAGGCCAAGCAGATAACAACAAGACCTGGCTAGGGCTAAGAGCAGGAAAGTTGAAGAAAGAGACAGAGGGGAAAATTCTGGATGTACAAGACCAAGCGTTAAGAACAAATGCATACAAAACCAGAATTGAGAAGACAGCAAAAGACAACAAATTCTGTCTCCGCAAAGAAGCTGAAGAAACAGTGGACCAACTAGTTAACTGCTACAAGAAAATCCACATAGATTGCCCAAAAACAATGGCATAACAAAACAGCAATGATGGTGTATTGGAATATCTGCAAGAAATACCATTGGCCTACAAGCAAGAACTTATGTGGGACCATGAAATAAAGTAATAAAAATGAAGAAAATAAAAGAACTCTGGGAATTTAGAATTCAAACCAACAGGCACCTGCCATGTGACATTCCAAACGGAATAAGTGTTGATAAGAAAGACAAAAATGTCTGCACAGTGGATGTAGCAATACCTGCTGGAGACAGCAGACGAGAAGAGAAAGAAAGACTTCCAACTAGAACTAAAATGACTGAGGCAAAAGAAAGCAAAGGTAGTACCAACAGCAGTAAGCACCTTGGGTGCAATCTCAAAAGAACAAGATAATCACTTGAATATCATAGGCATTGGCAAAATCACCACCAGTCAATTACAAAAGGCAGCTTTATTTGGCACATGACAATAAATACCTTTAATACTACTGAACAATTTCATCCCAGATCCTTGGAAAGGATTCAATAGGCTGATGGATAAAAATGCCATATCCAATCTAAATATCTTGCAGATTGTAATTAATGTAATGTAATATAATATAATATAATATAATATAATATAATATAATATAATATAATATAATATAATGTAATATAAATAAAATATAAAATAATACAATACAAAATAATAATATAATATATAATATTATGTATATATATAATAAAGGGGGTGTGCATAAGTGCACCAACATGTCAATCGTCCCAGTCCTATTGTTTCTTTTATTTTTCTTATATGTATCCATGTATTCATAACTATGTTTTTACTTATACCTATTATCTTGTAAGCAATTGACAAACTAAATAAAATAAAAATAAAAAATATATTATAGATATATATACATAAATATATTTATTTATAGTTGGCATAAACAAATAAATATATGTAAAGTTGGTCTGATACTCCATTTTAATAAGTCTCAGTTTATGTGAGCAGAGTTTGCCGTTTCAATGCAGTTAGGAAGAGAAGAAGTTAAAGTAGCAGAATTTATTTTGCTAGGTACAAAATGTCAGAGGTAATAGTGATAGTAGTAATGAAATACATCTGCTACATGGGAGAACTACTAGAGAAACACAAATCAGCCTATACATTGGAGAGCCTCCTCCATAACAAATTACCTATTATAAAATCCATTGTTCTTTGTTATAACATATAAAAATTGAACCAAAAAAGGCTCAATATAGACAAATCAATGTATTTGAATTATACTGTTGGAGAAAATAGTTCTGCCCTCCGCAAGAGCAAATCAGATTATTTCTTGATCAGATATATATCCCTCCACAACCAAAACACTCTCAGAAAGAAAGCATAATAATGAGACAAAATCTCTTGTAATGCATTCAACAAAATTATCATTTGCCCTGAAACTTTTCCAGCAATGATTCATTAAATAGGAAAAATATATTCTGCAGAAGTTCTCCTTCTTCAGTAGATGAAAAAAAAGAATAGGTTGCAGGCCCTACAAAGCTAAACCAACTTTAACCCAAGTTCCATCCTGAATGAGATCAGCCATAATTACCTTCTATAATAATAGCTTATCCATGGTAGAGTTCCCTATGGGAATAATGAAGCTACATCTTAAATATTCTGAATACATAATGAGTTCAATCTCTAGAAGCAATCAGATTTTGGAAAAAAAAAGATAATTAAAAAAGGAAGCCTACAAGATAGATGGAATGGAAATTAATCAAGGAGAGAAGCAACCTAGAACTAAGGAGTAATTTCCTGACAGTTGGAACAATTAACCAGTCGAACACCTGCCTCTAGAAATTGTGAGTTCTCCAAGACTGGAAGTTTTTAAGAACAGATTGGACAACCATTTGTCTGAAATGGGATAGGGTTTCCTGCCTGAGCAAGGGGTTGGACTAGAAGACCTTCAAGGTCCCTTTCCAACTCTGTTATTCTAGATAGGTAGATACCATTAAATGAAGCAGGGCTTTACAAGAATTCAAAAATAAGCAATGATTGATAATCCTGGTAAAGTATGTCTATCAGGTCACAAAAACTTGAAACAATTATACAACTACCCAATAACAAATGAGGGTATAATTTTTTTTCAATAGATTTTGTTTGCTTCATCCAATGACATCTCAAGACACAATAGAGACACAATAATGGCTGTATTTCCGTGATGGGTCATTGTGCACGTGCCACCATTTTGTTGTCATCATCACTTTTTATTGAGGACACTGCTGGGAGGGCAGTGAGAGAAATGAGGTCAGGAATATATATATTTTATTTGGTCAAGTAAATCCTTGTATCATCTTTTGCTAAACAGCTAATGAAAATTCAGCATGTGGTCTCAGGCTGAGAGCTTGAAAAACAGTGTGAGAGGGACTTTCCAATCTTCCAATTGCTTCACAAATGACTCTGATTTCATTGGAGACGTAAAGTGGAAACTGGTACCTCTTTGATGAAATATAAAACCCTCTAAAATTATGCAGATGAGGCAAAACATCAGGTTTAATATGCCTGCTTGTTTCGCCCAACCAAAATATTGAGGCAGGGAGAATCATGGATTTTAAGGCAAATGGTATGCAAATAAGATAAGAGATGAAAGGATTTTAGATGCAAAGCCTTGCAAACTAAACACTTTAACTGCCCAACATAATCTACGCTGAGAATATCCATTGACAAGGCAATAAAACAAAGCATGGCCACATTCAATAAGGAATCTTAATACTGGATGGACTTTCATATCTCTTTAGTAGCATAATTATACCTTATGTAGAGCATTTACTTTGGTCAGCTCTATGTGACTCAAAATACTTTGGATGACTCTGATTTCTGGACATTTACAAAATGTGAGGGGTATGAATAATAAACTAAACATTTCAGTAATTACCAGGGACATTGCAACTAAATTATCTTTTTTGGCATATTTATGTTTATTCTGCCTTCCTTCTTCAGGGGTTGGATTAAAAAGTTTGTATTAGGATAAACAGGATCAAACTGTCAGCTTCTGAAGCTTATTTCATATCCTAATTCTGCACACTTATTACTTATATTTTTTTAAATCTAATAATTATGAATAGTTTATGTGATATAGTACCAGCTCATCCATCCTGCCTTTTTGCCAGGTGCCCAATTTTGGGAAAGCAATTCTAAAGGAAAGAGAGATAACATTCCTGAAATAAAACTTTATAAGAAAATGACCAATTCACCATTTATATCTATGTGTGGGTTGAGGGGGGAGGAGAATTATAAAGTACCTGTGTACCAGTAGTGGGATTCAAATTTTTTTACTACTGGTTCTGTGGGTGTGGATTGGTGGGCGTGGCAGGGGAAGGATACTGTAAAATTTCCAGTCAGAGGTGGTATTTGCTGGTTCTCTGAACTACTCAAAATGTCTGCTACCGGTTCTCCAGAATGGTCAGAACCTGCTGAATACCATCTCTGCTGTGTACTTTAGAGAAAGCTAAAGCCATATTATGCACAAGTACCAGAAGAGATTTTATACAAAAAAGGAGAGAAAAAAAAAAACCACAGGGATACAGAGGCATACCACTTAAACCTCTTCATATTATGGTTTTCTTCTGCAATAGCATTATTCTTCTACTTGAATGCATATTCTCAGAAGTGTTTCTGTGAAAGGCTCAGAAAATTCTTCAATGTATAAGCCACTCATTTCTATTTTAGAGATATGCATTATTCTTTTCTTGTTTCTAGGTTTCAGTCAGAAAGCTCAAAATGGCCTCTTGGATTCACAGAGAGAATAGACTTCAGCAAAGTGACATCCAATTCTTCATTTGGAAGAATACTCAGTTGAACCCAACACAATTTACATCTCAATAATTCTGATATATATGTGTATTGCAAGCCATTAATTCAAGGTGAAATTAGAAGAGCATTTGGGAAAAAAAAATATGTAGAAATGGATGAAAGGAAAATAATTCAAAGGAAGAAAAAGTTAAATGGAAATTTTAGTGAGCTATAATAGAAATTATCAGTAAATATAAATACAATCGAAGTCAAATCCAAATATGGCTATTGAGGGGAGAAAGGTAGGTGAAAATTGTTGGGAGCTAAACCGCTTAGAGAGGGCTGTAAAGCACTATAATGCGGTATATAAGTCTAAGTGCTATTGCTATTAAGGGCCTGGAGATAAAAAAAAAATGGTTGCAGAAATTGAGTATGGACAGTCTAGAGAAAAAAAGGACTAGGGGTGACATGGTAGCAGTATTCCAACATTTGAGGGGCTGCCACAAAGAAGAGGGAGTCAATCTATTTTCCAAGGCACCAGAAGGCAAGAAAAGAAGCAATAATCAAGGAGAAAAGCAACCTGGAATTAAGGAGAAACTATTAACCAGTGGAACAACTTGCCTTCAGATGTTGTAGGTGCTTCATCACTGGAGGTTTTTAAGAAAAAACTGGAAGCCACTGATCTGAAATGGTATGGGGTTTCCTGCTTGAACAAAGGATTTGACTAGAAAACCTCCAAAGTCCCTTCTATCTCTATTCCAGTTGATTGATTGACTTTGCATAAAAACTAAATTATAGCAAGGCACAAGCTACACTAAGAAACCAAGCACCAATGAATGAAACACGAGTGTTAATAAATGTACTGGAAATATAAATGGAAAATAACTATTTCAAGCAAAGGACTAGAATAAAGATTGAGTGGAAGAAAGATAAGGATCAGGAAGTGATATGTAGAAAGCCACAAACTTCTATTTCTTTCCAATATTTCAAAACATAACTGTCCTATTCAATCATTGCTAAATAGAAGCAAACTTAGTTATTAATTTTTAATCACTCTCATGGCCAGAGAGTAGATCATGCAGTCTTTTGAGTTCCTTTTCCAAGTCTTCCTTTTTTTATCATTCAAACTTTTTCTTAATGGAAATCTTTATTCTAGTCCTAAGTTACAATAGCGTCTTGTTTTTTGGCAAAATATTGCCTATATTTGCACAAAGGTAGAAGTATATTTCAAATTCCATTCAACAGAGAGAAGCAGGGGACCTGAGGTTCTGGATTGGCATATCAAGAGGTATGAACAATATGGCTACAACTCATGACTTTTATACAGCAACAACAATAACACTTAGATTCATATAGTGCTTCACAGCACTCTCTAAGCAGTTTACAGAGTCAGCCTCTTGCCCCCAACAATTTGGGTCCTCATTTTACCCATCTCAGAAAGATGGAAGGCTGAGTCAACCTTGAGCCTGGTGAGATTTGAACTACCAGGCAACAGGCAGTCAGCAGAACTAGCCTGCAGTACTGCACTCTAACCACTGCACTACCCTCCTACATTCGGCAAATTCCTTCATGAAACACAAGTTAATTTTGATTCAAATTTCTCTTTATAAATAGGGCTGCAAGCAACAGCCTCTTTTTTCTATTCACCAGGATAATGTATCTTTGCGTATTTCTTCATGCAACCTACACATTCTTTCCTAAACTTTTATGGATTTTGTCTTTTTTTTTTTAATCATACCAGTAAGTTGTGCCTCTTGGGGACTTGATAGTCCTGATGACCTCAATCAACTGGCAATTACCTAGTGAGGGCAGAAGATAATTATTTTCATCAAGGAAAGACTGAATGCACCTGAATAGACATCTGCAATTCTTCCAGGGATTATATTAAGAGGCTCAAAATTGTCTTTGCTAATTTGTAATGTGTGTAAGATTTGTGATAAAAAGCTGATTTGTTTGCAGGACAGCACGTTGTACAGCAATATGGTGCTTGTCCTTTTCATCTATTTTCTTCAACAGAGAATGGTAAAGATGGTATCTTATTGCTTTGATCTAGTACTTGACACATTTTAGCATGCTGTTGCCTTCGGTAGCAGAAGTGATATCGGAAAAAAAATTGAAAAGAGATGCATGAAAAGCTTATATATACATTACATGTATATACATATATATATACATATGGGTATATACATTACCATACATAAAATAAGTAGGATTCAAACATGAATGGTGGGAATATAAAGCTATAGGATTAATTTATCAGAAGATCCCAAATTGTTTGACCTTTCATACCATAAGTAGAATGGATAGCTAATTAGAAGTGGAGGCCCACTTTAGAAAAGAGATTGCATGCCACAAACCTGGCCGCTGTATTGTATGGACTGCTATTTCTAAATTAAATGTCTACCGTACAAATAAAATTAATATGTGTGGATTACCTTTGAACCTGATCCAGAAACACTAGAATAACTGAACACACTGAAAACCATAGAAATGGTGGTAGACTTAGGAGAAACCTTCCCATACTACCACCTCTTACAATACTAGACAACACAGTAGCAACAGTAGAGACCTATACATTTCTAGGTTCTATCATAACACAAGATCTAAAATTGACACCTAACATCAAAAACATCATCAAAAAAGCACAACAAAGAAATGTTCTTTCTGCGCCAACTCAGAAAGCTCAAACTGCCCAAGGAGCTATTGATCCAGTTCTATGGAGGAATTATTGAGTCTGTCATCTGCACCTCTATAACTGTCTAGTTTGGTTCTGCAACCCAACAGGACAGACACAGACTTCAGAGGATAATTAGGACTGCAGAAAAAACAATGACTACCCACCTGCCTTCAATCGAGGACCTGTATACTGCACAAGTCAAAAAGAGGGCTGTGAAAATATCTACAGACCCCTCTCATCCCAGACATAAACTGTTTCAACTCCTTCCCTCAAAATGATGCTATAGAGCACTGCACACCAGAACAACTAGACATAAGAACAGTTTTTTCCTGAATGCCATCACTCTGCTAAACAAATAATTTCTTCAACACTGTCCAACTATTTACAAAGTCTGCACTACTATTCCTATTAATCTTCTAATCACTCCTTATCACCCATCCCCTCCCACTTGTGACTGTATGACTGTAACTTTGTCGCTTGTATCCTGACGATCTATATGGACTGTTTCCTAGAATGATTTGATTGTTTATTGTACACTATGACTATTATTAAGTGTCGTACCTTATGATTCTTGACTCTTGATGAATATATCTTTTCTTTTATGTATACTGAGAGTATTTGCACCAAGACAAATTCCTTGTGTGTCCAATCATACTTGGCCAATAAAAGAATTCTAATAACAGTATTGTATTGTCCTGTCTAATTCCTCCAGATGTTCATCTAACAGAATAACCATATAACTGGGGAGAGTTGATCCCTCAAATAACCCAGCCTAATACAATAAAGGACTTAAAATGTCAAAATCAGCACCTGGAATTGAACCAGAAATAGATTAACAAGTAATTGTCATACCCCTTTCAGAGTCTGAATCCGAGGAGGAAGCCAGACAGCTGACAGGGAATGGGAGTGTAGCTCTGTTGGTTGTGGAGGAGGCTGGGAAAGGGCAAAGTCTGGCTGGGCAGAGCAGGAAGAAATAGAAGAAGGGAGAGGGAGTTCAGAGGAAGAACCAGGCCCACCCTCTTTTCATCCTAGGGCATACAGGGAGGAGCCAAGAAGAGAGCAACATGGATTGCATGACTTATGGGGGAGTAAAGGGCCCTGATTACCTTCCTTAGGCACAGCTGGGAAGACGGTTGATAAGAAAGGCAGGTCGCATGCGGCAGGCAGGCTATTGGGAGCAACATGACTTTATCCAGTGTTGTCGTGGCTTATCTGTGTTCCTGGCATCTTCCCAACTGTGTGAATTTTGCTGTGGCTTCAAGTCTGAAATTCTTGCTCCTGCCCTGCCAAACTAATTACTTCAGTTTGGCTTGTTTGGACTTTAAGTTACAGTTTGTGTTGTTTATGTTTTGGACTTAATTTTCTGCAGTCAAAGGCTGTTCCTGGGAGCATTTTTCTCCAGCCAGAAGGTAACCTGGACAATGGGGGAAAAGTTGGAAATAATAAAGGACTCTTGTTGCTTACCTGACTGTGTTGCCTCTGTGCCATGCCTCGGATCATCACACTAATGTAGCTTGTGGAGACATAACAGATGATGCTTTAGAAACAGATATAACTACTTATACTGCTGCATCCAGATGCTCCTCTGGTGCAGCCCCATGTAGAGTGCATTACAACAATCCAGTCAGGAAGTGACTAGGGCACAAGTATCTATGAACAGCTATAGGTCCTTTCTCTTGCCTTTCTGGATTCTTGGTGTTCTCCTTTCTGTTTCTTCAAGGAAGCTGGACATAATTAGACTATATTTTTATTTTTTTCTTTAGTGAGGTTGACAATAGTGTTTTGAATCACTTATATCTGTTATTTATGACTTAACACTGAAATTTCATTATGTCTTTGGCCAGAATCCCCATAAAACAACCCCTCCAATAATATTAATCAAACATCACCTTAACTAAGGATTATTATGAAATAAAGGTGACATTTATCAATTTATAAGAAGGTAAGTAAACTTTTCTATTGCCAAAGTTTTATGTGCAAACATTTAATATCATTATTACAGCTTAAACATATAAACTTTATTATATCTATTTATATTAAATATTATATTTATGATTCTGATGTAGGCACCTGTTTCTAGAAACGTTACTGTGCTTTGAATATATTTGAATATATATAAATATATATATGGTTTTTTAAGTTTTCGTGGGTACTTACATGAATGCAGTTCAGCTTCCTTCAGGTATTATTCCACATCATTGTAGTGCTTTTAAAGTTGTAGCAACGTTTCAGCAGAATCTCATCTGCCATCATCAGGCTTCTATATTGAGTTCGTATGTGGGTCAGGCTATCACAGCCATAAGTTTTAAATTTGAGGCTAGCCTACTGTTGTCCCAGGATGGTTTCTACATCCTGATTGGTTGGGAGTCTTGGTCTATGTTTATTGGACAGAAGAAACCAGAAACACCAATCAAAAAAACTCCAAGTCCAATAAACACAGATCAAGACTCCCAACCAATCAGGATGTAGAAACACGCCCCCACCAAGCACCCAGGTGAAACCTAGCTTCCTAATAGATAACAGCCGTCCTTTCACAGGAAGCCAAGCTGCACTGAAAGCCTCCAACATAGGAACAGAGTGTTGCCAGCCAATCAAAGCCACAAAACAGACAGAAGAAACCAGAAACACCAATCAATCAAACTCCAAGTCCAATAAACACAGACCAAGACTCCAAACCAATCAGGATAGGCCAGCCTCAAATTTAAAACCAAAGGCTGTGAGACCCACATCCATACAGAAGCCTGATGATGGCAGATGAGATTATGCCGAAACATTGCTACAACTTTAAAAGCACTACAATGACGTGGGATAATACCCAAAGGAAGCTGAACAGCACACATGTAAGTACCCGCGACAGCTTAAAAAAACAAATATCTGACCTCTACGGGGAGGAAATCAACATCCAGATCAAAAGCTATGAGAAGCTGGAAGTTAAAAGAGCAGGAATATTATGTGACCTGAAATTCCTATGCAGCTGCAGAGACAACAATGCAACACCAACCTGCTTCAAATTAAAATTTCATCACAACACAGCAGCTACCAAACGTATCCTGAAAAGAACAGAGATGGCTTTACTCAGGAACGAAATTCACAGTAAAAGATTCCAATTAGATCAGTTAAACAAAGATTTGCTAGCACTACACCTGGAATTGAGCAGCAAAATCCACCCTCTACTTTGGGATAAGATAAAACAACTTACAACTTGGAGAGCTGAAACTGAAACCACTTACAAAAATGAAAAACTCTTAAAGAAACTAAAAAAATTAGAAAACGACAAGAAAACCCCCAACAACTCACCACAACACCTGAAATAATTAGTATATAATGTTTCCAACAGAGAACTCACCAAAACAGAAATAGATGTCCTAAACAAAGGATTCAATTATGCCATAGCACCCCAAAAAATCCCAACAGAATCCATCATATGTGCAGTAGAATCCAGCCTAACCAAATTAAATACAGATGAAGCTGACAGAATAAGACACCAGGTTACTCACATCTTATGCACAATGAAACCACCAAAAAGTAATTTGCAAAAAGATGAATTCACAGCACTACAAACCCTGAAAAATGATAACAGCATAATAATACTCCCAGCAGACAAAGGGAATGCCACAGTAGTAATGGATAGAAAAGACTATGAAACAAAATTGACAGACCTACTCCAAGACTCCACATACAAACCTATAAACACAGACCCAACCACATATCTGGAAAAATTAACCAAGAAGAAAATTATAACCAGCCACATAAGCAAAGAAATCCAACAGACGATCATCCCAAGAGAAAAATCTTCTAGATGCCCCAAATTATACGGCCTCCCAAAAATACACAAAGAAGGCATACCTCTCAGACCCATAGTCAGCTCCA
>BLBF01015684.1:1178-14343 GCA_015471245.1 Laticauda colubrina
CAGAGACAGAGACAGAGACAGAGACAGAGACAGAGACAGAGACAGAGACAGAGACAGAGACAGAGAGGTGGAAGGAGAGGAAGGAAGAAAGAGGGAGAGAGAGCAAAGTTCTCTCAATTTCCATAGTGAATTTCTCTTCTTTGTGTTCCTCATGAATTCAGTTACATTTAAAGCCCATGTCACACTGGCCAACGGATGCAAAAAGAACACAGCGGACGAGCAAAATGTTCCATCCGTTGTTATCCGCTCTCAAAAGGGGCGAAAATTTGCATAACCAGAGCGGATAACATGGACGCGGAGAGGACGCAGGGTGGATGCAAAGCAGATGCAGAACGGAAGCCCAGCGGATGGAAGCAGATGGGAGCGGATGGGAGTGGGTGGCACATCCGCAGGGCTTCCGGGGGGCCTCAGTGAAGCGGACGCAGAACGGAAAGAGCGGAAGCAGAGCGGACGCCGAACGGATGAAGCGGATGCAGAGTGGAAGCTTAGCAGATGCACAGCGGAAGCCTAACGGATGCCTGGCATTCACTGCGCATGTGGGGAGGATGCATTGTGTCAGCCCCGCGGATATGACGGAAGCAGCTCGCCATTCAGAGGAAACACCTGCTGCCAGACACATTGACTGCCTTGCCTGCCCTGCCTGCATGTCTGCCTGCCAGCCTTGCTGCCAGACTCCCTGCCAGCCTTGCTGCCAGCCTTGCTGCCAGCCGATCTGCCTGCCAGCCTTGCTGCCTGCCTTTCTGCCAGCCTTGGTTCATGTCTGCCTGCCAGCCTGCCTGCCAGCCTTGGTTCATGTCTGCCTGCCAGCCTGCCTGCCAGCCTTCCTGCCAGCCTTGGTGCATGCCTTCCTGCCAGCCTTGGTTCATGCCTGCCTGCCAGCCTTGGTTCATGCCTGCCTGCCAGCCTTGGTGCCTGTCTGCCTGCCAGCCTTCCTGCCAGCCTTGGTGCCTGCCTCCCTGCCAGCCTTCCTGCCAGCCTTCCTGCCAGCCTTGGTTCCTGCCAGCCTCCCTGCCAGCCAGAAACCCCACAACCATGCGGAAGAACAGCAAGCCTCAGCCATCTGCTGCCAGCCCTGGCAAGAGGGACAGGGCTACCATCCCGCCCCCTGGCCCACACTCTGGTTCTGCTGGGGCTTCTGCAGCATGGGCTCACTCTTCTGGGGCTGGGGCTTCTGCTGCTTCTGCTTCTGGAGGAGCTGATGACAAGCACTCCAGCACCAGCCACCTCCACAGCACCTGCACCCTTCACCCCTGAGACTGAGCGACCAAGAGGACTGCCAGAGACTCATTTTTGTCTTATAGCTTGTTGTTAATAAAGTCTATTTTTGATTCCACACTTGCTTCATTTCTTTTACTTAATAAAGTCTTGGTGGAAACTTTTAGAAATGGTTTAAGCCTTTGCATGCTTGTGGGATGGGTAAGGATAGCTTTGGGATGGGTTAGGATACCTGTGGGATGGGTAATAGCTGTGTGACGGGTTAGAATAGCTGTGGGATAGATAAACCTCCAGTGCAAGCATAGTGGGACTGGATGGTCCACCCTCCCAGGTGCCACACCTACGGCCCTGTTTATTATCAATAATAATGTAATAATTATCCACACATGTCAACATAAACACAACTCTTTATTAAACGCCCTGTTCATTGTAGGCCAACCAAACATGGCCCAATCTCATCCGTGTGATGAGACAGGCTGAAGGAAGCATCCATTAAGCATCTACCATCCTGTCTTGACACTCCACTGCTCCAGCTGGGGAGTTGCACCAGTGTCTCAGGAGGTTGCGCTGCTTCTTCGCTTCATTTGAGGCTCTGTTGGGGCCTTGCACATCCTCAGTGTCGATCAGGTTTCGCCCTTGCCTCCATTCCCCAGGCTCCATGACCCCACTGGCTTGTTGGAGGTCCACGAGCCTGTTCTGCAAGAATGGGTAGCGGGTGCGCATGAGATTGTGCAGGATGCAGCAAGCTTCCATGATCCTCCTCACGGTCTCTGGGCAATGCTGCATGGTGGTGAGAAGTACCTGGAACCTGTTAGCCAGGATGCCAAAGGCGTTGTCCACCACCCGTCTTGCCCTGGACAGCCTGTAGTTAAAGATCCTCTCTTCACGGATGAGGAGTCTGGAGGTGTAGGGCTTCATGAGGTAGGTTGTGAGGGAGAAGTTGTCATCCCCCACGATGAAGTAGGGCGCATCTTGTGTGTCATTGGGCAGGGTTCTGGATCTGGGAAGCCCACGATGAGGTTGCGTTCCAGCCCCTCCTTGAGGTCACTGGTGTTGTATACCTGGGCATCTGAAGATGAGCCGTTGCCTGAAGCATCGATGTACATGAACTTGTAGTCAGCATCGACCATGGCAAAGAGGATGATGCTGAAGAAGCCCTTGGAGTTGAAATAAGTGGACCCCGACTTGGCTGGAGATTTGCAGGCCACGTGCTTGCCATCTATGGCTGCAACGGTGTGTGGTAAGTTTCACTTCTGATACCACTGCTCTGCAACTTTCTTCCATCCTTCTTCAGTGGAGGGGTACTGGAGGAGCTCCTCCTTGTATTCTTCGATGATGGCCTGCACCACTTCTCTGACCACAATGCTGATGGTGTTGGATGGCACCCTCCAGCCGTTCTGCATGCTCCTGAGGTCCCTGAGGCCAGGTGGTGCAGAGTGAGTGCCACCTTGAGCCCAGGGTCCAGGCTGGGCTGGAAGCTGGTGTTTGCCTTGATCAACCTGGGTGTCAGGTGCTGCACAACTTCATCAAACATGGCTGGAGGCATCCTCATGAAGTTCTGGAAGTGCCCAAGTGTCTTCGCTCCTGAGCTCCACCATCAGCTTGTTGTACAGTCCGTCCTCTGCTCTACTGGCGAACCATCTTCAGACCCAGACTCTTTTTTTGGGTGGCTCCTTTTCTTCTCGCAGTAGTGTTCACAAAGCCTGCAGATGGCTTCGCACTATTGCAGAAGGATGGTGGCTGCCGAAAGGACTTTGTTACAATCCACGGTGGACATGACTGGATGCTGTGGAAGAGGAAGAGGCAGATGAAGGCTGCAGAGGTCTGCACCGCTGGGCTGCTGTTCTGAAAGTGCGATGCAGGCGAGTTGCTCCCCCTTTTTATCGGCAGTATAGGTTTTCCACTAGGCATCCTCTAGGCATCCTGTAGACATCCTTAATATCCGAGATAGGTCCCCTCTGCGAACGTTTTTTCCATTTTAAATGCTTTTTTTCCATGCTGGATCCGCTAGGCATCCATTCTGCATCCGTTCTGCGTCCGTTCCGCTTCCTCCCTGTGTCCGTTTACCGCTGGAGCGGATGGAGTTGCGCGGATGTGGAACGGATGCCTAGTGGATATAGCGGATGCATAACGGATGCGTAACGGATGCCTAGCGGATGCCTAGTGGATGCCTAGCGGATGCCTAGCGGATGCAGAATGGACGAACTCGATACATTTTCCGCGCAAAAGTTTTAGGCAGCCCAAAACTTTTGGAGCGGATGAAACGTCCATAAACGGATGCTGGACGGATAGAGAGGAAGCAAAACGGAGGCAGTGAGTACAGAACGGATACATCGCGTTAACCAACGGATGGCAAGGTTTTTTGCCCGTTTTACATCCTCTTTGCATCCGTTGGTTCAGTGTGACATGGGCTTAAGCAATTAACAGGGAGAATTTAAACATTTCTGTTTACCGATCCACTTAATAAAACTTCTGTGGTTTAATCTTAATTTCTGGACGAGAGGAAACAGAATGCATAAATTATGGAGGTCTTTCCACCATGTCTGGATGTTCCAGCATCTCTGTTGCACAACCATAAAGGTACTGGGGGGAGGAAAAACCCCTGAGTTTGGCTGTGTTTCTTCTGAGTGCCAGCAGTGTCTTGTGCTTTATCACAGCTGTAGATTTCCTAAACTGGGCTTTTCAGCCCCTTAAGTCACTGGGACTTTACTTGACAGCTTAGTAAACATGTTTAAGGATTTAAGCTAGATCCGTGGTAGTTCTGCTGCTCCACCACTTCTTTTTTAAAAAAGAATGAATTTGCCCGTGTCTGAAATATTGCAGGTTTTGTGATCCCCAAGGCTTTGCTCATTTGAAAACTAGGAATAGCCTGATTTTGCCACAATGTTGTGAAGCTTCTTGTGAGGCTTTGCAATTGGCTCACTTCCTCACTTGAGTAAACCTAGCAAAGACAGATTTGTAACACTTTTTTTTTCCTGGAGTCACAAAGTAGACAATGAAGATATAGAAGTGGGAAGTAGTAGCTTCAGCCATTCAGTACCAACAGTAAAGAAATCGACTGTCAAGGAATAGGCCAGAAATCATTGTCTTATGGAGATAATAAATGGATCCCCATCACCGACAAATGGCCCAATTTCATTTTTAGGCTAATATGTTGAGTAGACTTTCAGTTGCTTTGGTTTAGTTTAATTTTCAAGCACCATTTCTACCAAAAGACCCAACTAAAAAAGTTGGATCTCTTTGTAATCATCTAAGACAGGGGTCTCCAACATTGGCAACTTTAAGCCTGGTGGACTTCAATTCCCAGAATTCCCCAGCCAACTTTGCTGGCTGGGGAATTCTGGGAGCTGAAGTCCACCAGGCTTAAAGTTGCCAAAGTTGGAGACCTCAAGGAAACATACTCTCCAGTACATGACCATTTTTGATTGATGGAAGGCCCTCTCCTCACAGGAATCTTCTGGTGAGGGAGTAAAAGAAATGAAGCTGCAGCCACACTTATTTGTTTGTTTGTTTGTCAAAAATGTACAAGATAACAAGTATGATTATGAACATAAACAAGAACAAAGAAGTAAATGCAGATAAATGGGGACAGTAGGACAGGGACGATAGGCATGCTGGTGCACTTATGCACGCCCCCTTTAAGGACCTGTTAAGAATGGGGTGAGGTCAGTGATGGGATTCAAATTTTTTTACTACTGATTCTGTGGGCGTGGCTTGGTGGGCGTGGCAGGAGAAGGACACTGTAAAATCACCAGTCAGAGGTGGGATTTGCCGGTTCTGTGAATTACTCAAAATTTCCGCTACCAGTTCTCCAGAACTGGTCAGAACCTGCTGAATACCACCTCTGGATGAAGTTCACAGTAGACAGTTTGAGACTGAAGCTGTGAGGGGTTGAAGCTGTAACAATGGAGTCTGGTAGGGCGTTCTAGGTATTGACCATTCTTGCTTGAAAAAGTCGCAGTTTCTGCAATTGAGTTTGGAACGGTTTACCTTGAGTTTGTATCAGTTGTTTGCCTGTGTATTCTTGTGGTTGAAGCTGAAGAAGTCATTGACAGGCAAGATGTTGTAGCAGACAATTTTGTGAACTATGCATAGATCAGACTGCAGGCGGTGCAATTCCAGGTTGTCCAGCCCCAAAATTTCAAGGAGGTGTAGGGAATTCTATTGTGATTTGGAGGAGTGGAGTACTTTTCTTGAGAAATAGTTCTCATTCACTTTTTACAACACATACATTACATTATTCCAATGTTGTAGAATCCCTAAACAGTGACCTGGATCATCAACAGTGATCCAGGTTGATCATGAATGCCTTCCTAATTTTGGGAATTGAGGGAAGGGAAGCACTGCAGAATTCTGCTTCTTTTATAAATAAATCCCTGGAGGAATGAATGCCATTTGGTGACATTTGTGCTGCAAATTGAAAATTCAGGTTTCTCCCGATGCATTTATAATCAGCAGTTCCATTCCTCCTGGCATCTGGGTTAACTTATCACCCAGACAGCAATGTAATCTCGGTGTTTGCTAGCCTATTGAACTTCTGTGCTGCATTCTTGAAGGTTATTAATTCCTGATCAATAGCAAAAGTCACAGCCCTTTTTTTCCTGCTGTTCTGCCCTCCACCCTTCCATCAGCAGTTTTCTACCCTGTCAGAAATTCATTTGCAAGCTACATTGTCTTCCAATGTTCCTCTTTTGGTCCAACGATTTCTCTGTATTTGTGCATCATTTATGGAAGCCAGAAAAGCAGAATCTCCTGAGTGATTTGCATCCAATAAACTGAAGAGAATGAAAATGAATCAAAGGCAGATTAATCAATCTTGGAAAGTAATATTGCACACAGACCAATGGGTCCAGATAACATGGATATAGACAACAGTATTGTGTTTTCTGTGGAATTCTTTGGCGCTCTCTAAGCTTGGTTGTTTTCTTACCGATGTTTCATTACCCAACTAGGTAACACCATCAGTGCTAGAAGAGAGAAGGGTTTGCTCTCTTTTTATATACTAGTGGCCTGCTTTGTCACTGTTGGTGGGGGTATTGTTCATGGCTCCTTGATTAGGCTGTTGTTTACGCTAACTTGTCTGTCTGATGTTGCTTTCTAGATACACTTCCAAAGATTACTTGCTTATGATTATATACCATCAAGTCAAATAGCAATTCTGAGTGACTATGTAGATTTTCTCCAGGAGGAATTGGCCTGACCTGGGTTTTTTTAGGTCTTTCTATCCCAAGGATGTGAGAGTGTGTGTGTGAGAGAGAGATCAACACACAAAGTGAGTCCAGAGTATGCCGAGTTTAGGAGTGAATTGATTCTTTAATCCATACACTGAATAGTAAATAGGCTTACCAATGTTTGGTTTTAGATACAGGTTATCAAAGAAGTATCAAAGCCATCAATAATCCTGTTGCTTACTGAATTCTAACAGCTATACAACTCAGCTTGGATATATATTCATTTCTGTATTCATTTCTTCATATGAAAAAAGTAAGGTTGTACGTTTAGGCAAGAAATATCAAATGCACAGGTACAGTATATGGGATACCTTTTTAATAGTAACTGTGAGCCAGCCATGTGCAGCAGCTGCCAAAAAAGCCAACAGAGTTCTAGGCTGCATAAACAGAGGGATAGGATCAAGATCACGTGAAGTGTTAATACTACATTATAATGCCTTGGTAAGGCCACACTTGGAATACTGTATCCAGTTTTGGACGTCACAATATAAAAAAAGATGTTGAGGCTCTAGAAAGAGTGCAGAGAAGAGCAACAAAGATGATTAGGGGACTGGAGGCTAAAACATATGAAGAACAGTTGCTGGAATTGGGTATGTGTAATCTGATGAAAAGGACTAGGGGAGACATGATAGCAGTGTTCCAATATCTGAGGGGCTGCCCCAAAGAAGAGGGAGTCAAGAGATTCTCCAAAGCATCTGAGGGCAGGACAAGATGCAATGGGTGGAAACTAATAAAGGAGAGAAGCAATTTAAACTAAGGAGAAATTTCCTGACAGTTAGAACAATTAATCAGTGGAAAAACTTGCCTCCAGAAGTTGCGAATGCTCCAACACTGGAGGTTTTTAAGAAGAGATTGGATAACCACTTGTCTGAAGTGGTGAAGGGTTTCCTGCCTAGGCAGTGGGTTGGACTAGAAGACCTTCAAGGTCCCATCCATTAGCAGTTGTCTATCTCATGTGGGGGTCTAGATTTCTGGCAAGAAGGAAATGTTGTCAACTTTGTAGGAGTCAAAACTCACAAAGGGCAGGCTAAGAATCTAGAAAGCGCACCAGCTAGGGTGTAGGACAGAGAAGACACCAGAAGAGCTAGAAGCCAGGAGGGAGAGTGAAAACTCCATTGTACTTCAGGTAATCCAACAAGAAAGATAGATGGAAGGAAAAGGATGGTGGAGCTGTAGAACAAAAGTAGAGAATTAAGAGAATGGAAAGTTTCATCAGTACTGAATCTAACTCCGAACGATTTCAAGGGCTTGTTCCATTCAGGTAATCCTCAACTTAAAACTATTTATTTATGTCCATTCAAGGTTGTAACGGCACTGAAAACAGTGATTTATGATGGTTTTTCACACTTAGGATGGTTGTAGCATCCTCATGGTAACGTGATCAAACTTGGGACACTTGCCAACTGGTTTATGTTTATGACAGATTCCTTGTGTGTCTAATCACACTTGGCCAATAAAAAATTCATTCTTTCATTCATTCATTCATTCAATTCATTCATTCATTCATGACAGTTGTGGTGTCCTGAAGTCATGTGATCTCCTTTTGCGAGCCTTCTGATTAGCAAAGTCAAGGGGAAAGCCCCATTCACTTAACAACCGTGTTGCTAACATAACAACTGCAGTGATTCACTTAACAACACTGGCAAAAAAGGTTGTAAAATGGGGCAAAATTAATTTAACCACTGTCTCACTTAGCAATAGACATGTTGAACTCAACTGTGATCATAAGTCAAGTCATCACATCTAAATATTTTAGCAAGTATTCCTCAGAACATTTTTTAGTGGTGGTGCTTTAAACAAAATTTTCAATATTATCCTGCATAACATAGTCAAAGGTCAAATCTATAGTCTTTGAATTAATAACGAAAGAAGCTTCTTGGATCAAAATATGATTCATTGCTTCCAACGTATTGTGGGGGGAGAGTTTCCCATATGCAATTATATGCAAATTTGTTCGATAGCTTAATCAACTAAAGCTGATCCACTCAATCCATCAAAGTGTCTTTAATCAAGTCTCAGCTTTCACAGAGCAATATTACTCAAGTATGCCACTATCTTTTTCCATATTTTGTTTTTTCTTTTAATGTTTTCTTTGTTTAGGTTTTTTTTTTTAAATCATCCTATTCCTTACCTGGAGGGTTTCTGTGATGCGTAAGGCAATCTCTCTTGTACATTTACACGTTGACTGAGGACTTCAGATCACTCTTGCCAAATCTTGCTGTTGATGGCACACCCTAAAAGATCAGCTGTACCAAATAGCTCCTGAATTCATGCTGAGATTACAGGTAATCCTCAGTTTACAGTCACAATTGAGCACAAACTTTCTTTTGCTGTACAGTTTTACAATGAATTGTGTTCCATTTTTAATCTGGCCATATATATATATCTACAGCTTCAGCTACACACACACACACACACACACACACACATATATTTGGACAGAGTGGCTAAGTCAATTACTGCAGTCGTTAAGTGAATGATGCAGTCGTTAAATGAATCTGGCTTCCCTCATTGACTTTGTTTCTTAAAGGCCATCTTGGGAAGCCTACAAATTCTGATCACATGATCCCGGAACTGTCATAAATAATTGCCAGTTGCCAAATGCCCACGTTTTGATCATGTGACCACGGGGGAATACAACAATGGTCATGTGAAAATTGGTCATAAGTCACATTTTTCAGTGCCGTTGTAACTTTGAACAATCACTAAGCAAACAATTGTAAGTCAAGGACTACCTGTATCTGTTTTGGCCTGCCACTAGTGGAATCTTGTTTTTAAAACAAATTCACTTATAAGACAAAGGCTTTTTCTGCCAAAGTCAGATTTTGTAGCTATGATGTCTCAGAATTATTATTGATGGACTTTGATGTCGTCCTTCCTTCCCCCCCCCCATCTATTTCATTTGTGTTTATTTGTTTCTCTTTCTTCTTTCCTCTTTCTGTCTTAATATATTTGATCTTCTAGTAGCAACTAGAACTACCACTTAGTCAGAAAGTAATTGCTAGTGTGTGGTTAATTAGTTGAGCTAATCAGCAATGTTTAATTGGTGTGGGAAAATAAACACGCAGCAACCCTGGCGATTGGGTGGATGGGCTACCAGCCAGGAAGTCAGACAAAGATAATTCACAAGATTGGGGGATTCCCTTGTAGTAAAGAAAAGGAAAGATATAGTTGTCACCCTCTGATGTTTTACAGATGCTTCGTGGATATGTAGGTGTTTTAAACATCTATCTAACATCTATCTCTAAATTCTAAGGAAACATTTTGCAGCCTCATTTGTCTTGATTGCTAACAAGCTTAGGTATAAGAAGAAAAATCTCTCCATTATGGCTTATTTACATAATAATGATTTCTACTGCACATATAAAAGTGCAGTAGCACTTTTGTCAGCCTTACTAGATAGATCAGCCAGGGAAAATGATCAGGTGAGCTAATTCGACTTTATCGTAAAGCACGTTGACAGAAGTTTTTTCTCTGGTAATATCACACTAATAACTAGAGCATACAAAACATTTGCTAGACCAATACTCGAATACAGCTCATCAGTCTGGAACCCACATTATCTGATATTAGCACAGTTGAGAAAGTCCAGAAATATTTCACAAGAAGAGTTCTCCACTCCTGTACTTGTTGCAGAATAGCTTATGCCACCAGACTTGAAATTCTAGACCTAGAAAAACTAGAACTGTGCCGCCTTCGGTCCGATCTAAATATAGTCTATAAAATCATACATTGCAATATCCTACCAGTCAATGAATACTTCAGCTTCAACCATAACAACACAAGAGCAAACAATAGATACAAACTCAAGGTTAATCGCACCAAACTTGATTGCAGGAAATACGACTTCAGCAACAGAGTGTTCAATGTCTGGAATACTCTACCTGACTCTGTGGTTTCTTGCCCAAACCCCAAAAAGTTTAACCTTAGACTGTCTACTATTGACCTCACCCCTTTCTAAGAGGCCCGTAAGGGGCATGCATAAGCACACCAATGTGCCTACCATTCCTGTCCTATTGTTTATTTTATTTTTTCTTATATGTATCCATATATTCATAACTATGTTTTTACTTATACCTATTACCTTGTAAGCAATTGACAAACCAAATAAAATAAAAATAAATAAAAAGCTTGCCAGTCTGAAAGTACAGTTCTCCCCATCTCCTTTACAGCTGAAGAATATAGAGGGTGTATTTTCTGAGCCTCTTGCCCTGTCCACTCTCCAAGCTATGCTGTCTCTCAAAAGAAACCATGGGTGATTTTGAATTCACTCAGAGTCCAAAGTGAAAACTCTAACTTTGGGGCAGGAGGAGATGCTGGGGACCATTCATCAGGGCCCTCTCACCAGGGCCCTCTCACCAGAGCCATCTTGCCAGGGCCATCTAGCCAGGGAAATCTCACCAGGGTCATCTCACCAGGATCACCTCACCAGGGCCAACCTGCCACAAGCATATTGCTGTGACCACCTTACCATGGGAAAAATTGCCAGAGAAAATTCCATGTGGCATAACTCAATGCAATAAAAACACAATGGAGTATAGTGGATAAAATGTCTGTATAAAATTAGCTACGAATAAGATTTTATGCTGTAAATATAAATGAACATACTGGCTAGACTAATAGTATAAAATTAGCAAAGCATATGATGAGTATAATGTTATTTGTTTTATGCCTTAGTGCAGTGATGGCTAATGTTTTGCAATATGCACGCATCCCCCATGCATGCGCCACGACCCGTGTATGCATCCACCTGTGCTGCCCACACATATACCCCCTCCCTGTGCATATGCCCCTGCCTGTGCATGCACAACAGAGACCCGAAGACCAGCTAGCTGGTGGGACGTGCGCATGTGCATGCATAGCGGAGCTGAGCTTGGGCAATGGCTCATATGCCCACAGAGAAGGCTCTGTGTGCTACCTCTGGCATGCATGCCAAGGTTCGCCATCACGGTCTTAGTGTGTATGGCGGAGATAATGCAGGGATGGTCGCACCGGGTCTAATAATTTAATATGTAATCAATCATATATATATATGTGTGTGTCTGTGTGTATGTGTGTGTGTGTGTGCTGTTTAGCTTCCTTCGGGTATTATCCCACGTCATTGTAGTGCTGTTAAAGTTGTAGCAACGTTTCAGCAGAATCTCATCTGCCATCCTCAGGCTTCTGCTTGGATGTGTGTCTCACAGCTCCTGGTTTCAAATTCGAGGCTGGTCCATTCTGATTGGCTAGGAGCCTGGGTCTGTGTTCATTGGACTTGGAGTTTGATTGATTGGTGTTTCTGGTTTCTTCTGTCTGTTTTGTGGCTTTGATTGGCTGGCAACACTCTGTTCTTGTGTTGGAGGCTTTCAGTGCAGCTTGGCTTCGTGTGAAAGGACGGCTGCTATTCATTAGCAAGCTGGATTTCACCTGGTTGCCTGGTGGGGGGGTGTTTGAGTTGGAGGCATCAGAGGGAGTCTGTCTGTGCTCAGGTGTTTGCCTGATTTGTGGTGTGGAGATCTTTCTATTTGAGAGTGCAGGCTTCCAAATGATTGACAGTCTGCTGGAATCATCTCTTCTATTCATGCTTTCAGGTCTTTTTTCAATCTCTATGGCTTCTCTGATGATTCTGTGGCTGGGGTTTTCTATAGTGGCCAGGGTTTTAGTGCCATTGAAGTTGATGCTGTGACCTGTGGTTTTCATGTGTTGGACTAGTGAGGAGGTGTGTTCCAGCTTTTTTACTGCATTTTTGTGTTCATCCAGGCGGGTACTTATTCTTCTATTGGTCTGTCCAATGTATGTGGCCGGGCATGATGTACAGGGAATTTCGTATATGCCTTGGTTTTCCAGGTCAATTTTATCTTTGGGGTTTCTCAGGATGGCTGCTATTTTTTTGTCTGTTTTGAAGGCAGTCTTGATGTGATGCCTGTGTAGTATCTTACTGATTTTATCTGTAGTACCTCTTATGTAGGGCATAACAGCTGTCTTGCCCTACATAAGAGGTACCACAGATAAAATCAGTAAGATACTACACAGGCATCACATCAAGACTGCCTTCAAAACAGACACCTCCTCACTAGTCCAACACATGAAAACCACAGGTCACAACATCAACTTCAATGGCACTAAAACCCTGGCCACTAGAGAAAACCCCAACCACAGAATCATCAGAGAAGCCATAGAGATTGAAAAAAGACCTGACAGCATGAATAGAAGAGATGATTCCACCAGACTGTCAATCATTTGGAAGCCTGCACTCTCAAATAGAAAGATCTCCATGCCACAAGCCAGGCAAACACCTGGGCAAAAACAGACTCCCTCTGATAGCTCCAACCCAAGCACCCCCCCACCAGGCACCCAGGTGAAACCCAGCTTGCTAATGAAGAGCAGCCGTCCCTTCACACGGAGCCAAGCTGCACTAAAAGCCTCCAACACAAGAACAGACTGTTGCCAGCCAATCAAAGCCACAAAACAGACAGAAGAAACCGGAAACACCAATCAATCAAACTCCAAGAACAATAAACACAGACCAAGACTCCCAACTAATCAGCATGAAGAAAAAATCATCCTGGGACAACAGTAGGCTCGCCCCAAATTTAAAACTAACGGCTGTGATAGCCTGACCCACAGACGAACTCAATACAGAAGCCTGATGATGGCAGATGAGATTCTGCTGAAACGTTGCTACAACTTTAAAAGCACAACTACAATGACGTGGGATAATACCCGAAGGAAGCTGAACA
>BLBF01015686.1:7007-17255 GCA_015471245.1 Laticauda colubrina
GCTAGGCATCCTCTAGGCATCCTCTAGGCATCCTCTAGACATCCTTAATATCTGAGATAGGTCCCCTCTGCGAACGTTTTTTCCGTTTTAAACGCTTTGTTTCAGTGCTGAATCCGTTCTGCATCCGTTCTGCATCTGTTCTGCGTCCGTTCCGCATCCGTTCCACTTCCTCCCTGCATCCGGGCGGATGCAAGTTGTGCGGATGCACAGCCGACGCAAGCGGATATAGCGGATGCGTAACAGATGCGTAACGGATGCGTAGCAGATGCGTAGCGGATGCAGTATGGATGAACTGGATACATTTTCCGCGCAAAAGTTTTGGGCAGCCCAAAACTTTCTGAGCGGATGAAACATCAATAAACAGATGCTGGACAGATAGAGAGGAAGCCAAACGGAGGCAGTGAGTACATCGCGTTTTCGAACGGATGGCAAGGTTTTTTGTCCGTTTTACATCCTCTTTGCATCCGTTGGTTCAGTGTGACATGGGCTTTAATAAGGAAATTCCAATTCAGGTTGTCAAATGCCTTCTGGCCATCTAAAAATATCAATGCCATTTTCTTGGTTGTGTATACTTCATAATATTCTAACATATCCATAGTGGTTCTTGTATTTGTTTTATTTGCCTATGGGGGAGGTAGACATTCTGATCAGGGTGTATTTGCTGGTGGGAAAATCCTATGGCACTTTTGCAAAGGAGTGAATAATATAAGGAAGAAGAAGGTACATCCAAAGTGATAGTCACTGGAAAACTTATTCAGGCAGGCAAGTCTAAGATTAATCCATTGATACACTTTCGATGTTCTTGAAAAGATTTCTTATTGTCAGTGACAATAAGTAGATAACTTATAGCAGGTCCTGAAAAATACACAGTGAAATTTATTTTGAAATAGGATTAATGTCTCTTATTGTTTCCTTCTTTCATATTTTACCTTTTAATCTATTTTCTTCTTTATGTAATCCTTTCAGTCTGATTTAAAAAAAACACCTCTTGTTTCTGTTGTATCCAGACTGTCCATGCTTCCATAAAACATTTAGAACTTTTATATAATTGCACTAATGCATTTAGTGGATCTTTCCAGCACAATTACTTTTAGCTAGTGGTAAATGTTTATTTCCATGTTTTGCTGCTTTTATATGCTGCTTTTTGGGAGACTTACAAACTCCTGCCTCTCTTCCATTCATATGCTGAATTATACATAATAACATGACATTTCACTTCATGGAAAACAAATAATTATATTCTTGCCTTTCCAGGTCACTCAATGTTTGCATATATCTCCTGCTGACCATGTCTGCTGTCCCTAAAATTTAACTTTTGTGGACAGATTTAATGTGTGATTTTTGTTTGCCTTGAGCTCTATTAATCTTAAAAATCAAATACTATTTCATATGCTGTCCCCCAAGTACACAACTTAATTCTCTGGTGACACTGAGAACTTACTATATATTTGTATTCTGGATCCATCAGTTTTTGATCTGTGCAATATTTTTATCTGTCTGATATCTAATCAAGTGTTCTAGTCTAAGATGTAGCATCCAAGAACTTGCTGCATTTAAAATTTGTCTAGAGCAAAGACGAAGGGACATGATGGCTCAGAGGCTAAGTTTCTGAGCTTGTCAATCAGAAAGGTGGTCAGTTCGGCAGTTCAAGCGTGTGTGTGCTGCGTAACAAAGTGAGCTCCCATTACTTGTTCCAGCTTCTGCCAACCTAGCAGTTCAAAAGTATGTAAAAATGCAAGTAGAAAAATAGGAGAGGTAACAGCGTTCTGTGTGCCTTTAGTCTCATGCTGGCCACATGACCACGGAGATATCTTTGGACAGCACTGGCTCTTTGGCTTTGTAATGGATATGAGCACCACCCACTAGAGCAAGAAACAATGAGCATATATGTGCAAGGGGAACCTTTGCCTTTACCTTTTTAGAGCAAAGACATATCCACCACAAAGGGCTTTGAACTCTTAATCTCCAAAGCCAACAAACTAAAGGCCATATCAATTAATCACAGGATACTGGGAACAAGATTTTATCATCCCTTTCTGAAAGTGTTTCTTTTAAAGTCATTTATTGGGAGGTTATATTCCTTCTCTAAAGATTGAGCCCTCTTTGTTTATGTAATATTGGACCATTAACTTTCTTTAGTGTCACTTACAGCTTTTTTAGAGGCTTCAAAAAGTAACATTCTGCTCATCTTTAAAGGCAAGAAAGGCAAGAGATCCATCTTCTACAGTAAAGCTCTAGCTATCTAAGAGCTGTAGGGCCACAAAGCTTGGCATAACAAAGTTATATTGAAGCATCTCATTACAGACAGTTATGTGTTGTGCCTTGTCACAAGTAAAAGCACACTAGAAAACGGGTGAGGAAGTACTCTTCAAGAGCTAACAGGCTTCTGCAGACCAATGGGTATCAAGAAGAGACAATGACCAAAACAGAGTCACATGATAAGCTATGTTCCTTTCATATGTTCATCTAGAAGGGGCAGGCACATGATTTTTTTTTTTGGGGGGGGAGTAGCTTATGTGTTTCTCTCAAATGTAAAGGACTTTGTTTTTTGCCTTGAACCTGCTGCTTTGAACATTTAAACCGCAGATACAAAACAATAAGACACAAACATGTTCAGAGATACATGTCTGGCAACTGCATTATTTTTGCAACTTGGGCTATAGTCTGATGTTTGGCTTCTTTTAATCATTTTTTTTAAATCCATAAACATCTGCAGGCTTTTTATTCACAAGTTTATCTAGCATGTTAATTTTATTTATTTATTTTATTTTGTCAAGCGATTATAAGATAACAGGCATAAGTATAAACATAGTTGTGAATGCATGAAATGGATACGTATTAGAAAAAAAAAAAAAAAGAAACAATAGGACAGGGATGGTAGGCACAATTGGTGCACTTATGCTGGCCCCTACAGGCATCTTAGAAAAGGGATGAGGTCAACAGTAGACATTCTAAGTATAAAGTTTTTGGGGTTTGGGGAAGAAACCACAGAGTCAGGTAAAGTATTCCAGACATTGACCACTCTGTTGTTGAAATTGTATTTCCTGCAATCAAGTTTGGTGCAGTTTACCTTGAGTTTGTATCTATTGTGTGTTCTTGTATTGTTGTGGTTGAAACTGAAGTAGTCATGGACAGGTAGGACATTGCAGTAATTTTATATAATATACTTAAATCGTACCGAAGGTGGTGTAGTTCTAGGTTTTCTAGGTCTAGAATTTCAAGTCTGATGGCATAAGGTATTCTGCAATGAGTAGAAGAGTGGAAAACTCTTCTTGTGAAATATTTCTGGACCTTCTCAACTGTATTAAAATCAGATATGTAATGTGGTTCCAGACTGATGAGCTGTATTCAAGTATTGGTCCAGCAAATGTTTTGTATGCTCTAGTTAGTAGTGTGATATCACCAGAGAAAAAGCATGCAGGTTTAGGTTAACAACTCTTAATGCCTTTTTGGCTATGTAGCTACAGTGGGCTCCAGCACTTAGATCATTAGAAATGAGTACTCCAAGGTCCTTGACATCATCAACAAGGTGTTGACCATTCAGCTTGTATTTTATTTTCTGAATTTTTTTTTGCCAATATGTAAGATAGAGCATTTATTTGTTGAGATTTGAAGTTGCCATTTGTTTGACTATTCTGATACATAGTCGAGGTCTTTTTGAAGGGTATTGTCGGTGGTGTTGAATAGCTTTACATCAATGGTGAAGAGAACTCAGTTACTCTTAATATGATCACAGAGGTCATTTATGTAGAGTATCAAGAGAGTTGGTCCTAGAACGCTGCCTTGGGGGATACCAGTGTTGACAGGTACAGAATTTGATAGGATGCTCCCAATTTTGACCATTTGCAAAATTGCCTGTTTGACAGGAATGTCTCTATCCAGTTATGCAGGTGTCCAAAGATACCATAAGATTTTAGTTTTAGGAGTACTTTGTTGTGTACCACTAAATCAAAGGCTTTACAGAACTCTATGTAAATTGAGTCTATTGCTTTGCTCTGATTGAGTTATGTAGTCCATATGTTTTTGCACTGTAAGAGTTACAGATCACAGGATAGTTTTTTTCTGAAACCAAATTGTTTATAAGAGAGTAGGTTGTTTGTCTCTAAGTGGAGGATGATGGATTGGTTAATAATTGATTTCATGTTGCAGCATAAAGAGATTGGTCGATAATTTTCAACTCAGCTGGGGTCTCCTTTTTGAAGATGGGGATGACAATGGCCAGGTTTGGCACGGAGCTGGTCCTGAAGGATTTATCAAAGATTATGCTTTGAGGTTCACCTATGGCAGTGGATAGCATTTTTAAGAAGTAGGCACCTATTCCGTCTGGTCCAATAGATATGGATGGTTTTAGATTGCGTAGTGCTTTTTCAACATTGTGTAAAATCAATATGCATTAGAACATTGTAGTTATCAGTGGCTTGACTAGGAAATACTGGGCATGATCCACTGCTGTTTACAAATACTGAACCAAAGAATGCATGTATGTATGCAGCAGTTGCTGGCATTTCTCAAAGTGTTCTGTGAACTTTCTTGGCCGAAGTTGGACTCGAACCTGAGCTGACCAAGTGCTAGTGGAGCAGTTACGTCCAACGTCTTAGCCACCATACTATGCAGGAGTTCTGCTGAATTTCTTTTAAGGTATGAAAAACCTTGGAGATCCTCTCTATACTACTGCATGATATTGATACAATTTTCAGACTTTCCAATAGGATGTTCTGCAATCCTAAAATTGCATGTGGCTTTTAACCCTCTCCCCTTCTGTTTTGATATCCCTCGAGCCCCTTCTTTCACACTTGCAAAAGATCAGCAAAAAACATAAGAAAACTATAGTTTAAATCCTAAAAGAAAGTTGACAGATTAAAAAAGTAGTATCCCTTCTTAATCTTAACACTTGTGCCTGCACACACATTATTAAATTGACACAATGGATATTTTATGCCACAAAGTGGTACTTTGAAGTCAGTCTCTGCTTTGATTTCTGAATATGAAGTGATGGGATGATTCATTTGAAATGTCATAGAATCAAATCCTCCATAGAATCCATCTCTCCCAGGGCAGAAAATGTTGTGTGATTCCAGACTGCATAAACCTGATTGTGGTACGGAGGAGAATATGGCTATTCCAAGCCAGTTTCTCATAGGAACAGTGTGTGAGCTAAATCAATCAATCAATGGACAGTTATCTCTGACCATCACCTGAGCTAACTGGCTTATATAAGTGGAGCCATCAAGAATTTTATGTAACTGAGCAGAACATGTGCTTCTTCTGTTGAAAAAAAAAGTTGTGTCATGCTTTCCTATATTTTGAGTGAAGAGAGGGAAAACTCATTACAACATATAATTAAGTTTATATTTCAAATTACTTCACTGTACCTTCAGATATAACAATGACATTTGGTTAATGCTGAAGCTGCTAGATCCCTGTTTGATTCCCACTTATACAATGATTTATGGGCTAACAGAGGAAAAAAGAAAGATAAATTCCCAAATGCTGGTTTTGACAAACTCAGAGAAAAGACAGTGTCATAAATACAGGAGGAAATAGAAAACAAAATATCATTTCTACTGCGTAGAGATAAAATTGCCTTTTTTTATCTGTAAACACACCATGTTGCTTAGAAAATCTGTTTTTAAAATATGCAAAATAGCTCACAATGCAGTGTAAGAGATAAGCCCACATGGTGCCATGCAGTAATCTACCATGCATTGTTGAAATGGCATTTATCAAAGGAAAACGGGACAAAAATGAGTTGAAAGTAACACTTGCTATATTGTGTTAAATAAAAAGCATTAAAAAATCAATTTTGGTGACATTTTTAGGATGAAAAAATATTGCTACACACACAGAAGTTATTCTCATCCATCACTTAGAGAAAAACATGGCATTTTCTTGGTTTCTTCATTGTAAATCAGGAAGAGAACATAATTCATGTAATATAGGAAGTAGAAGCATGAGATCTCAGATTGGTTAAATAAACAAGGACAGCATTTGATATTAAAAAGTCCAGAAACTGTCCAAACTGAAAGGAGTTTCTTCCAAAGCAGTCAAAATCCAAATTTAAAATTTCCTCAAGCTTGGCTAAGATTCAGAGCTTCTAATTACAGAAAATATATTTTAAGAATAGAATTATTTCTTGGCCAAGTGTGACTGGACACACAAGGAATTTGTCTCCAGTGCATAAGTGAGAAGTCATAGATCATAAATCATAAGATAGAATCATAAATCATAAGATATAAACAACAAGTGAGAAATCATGAGATACCAATAGGGGAAGGTAACATGATGAGAAGGTGATAAATATGAGATGATGAAAAAGATGAGAAGATGACAAGGATAATAGTTCAGCCCTACTACATGGATAGAAGTCTTTAGACATAAGACAGTGCTGTGGCAGTTAGGTGTTTAAGCCCCTGTCACACTGCACCAACGGATGCAAAGAGGATGTAAAATGGACAAAAAAGCTTGTCATCCGTTGGTTAACGCGATGTACTCACTGCCTCCATTTTGCTTCCTCTCTATCCGTCCAGCATCCGTTTATTTTATTTTATTTTTTTTAAAGTTTTTATTAATTTTCTACAAACAGACAAACATACAAAACATTAAAAACATCTACTCTCATATATACTTCCGGTGTATCGGTTGGTTCATCAGTTTTGTGCATTAATTTTATAGTGTCAATTACAATTATATTGCATAACCACTCATATTGTCAATCCATATTCTAATATTACTAAAAAAAAAAAAAAATCTTTTTCTGACTATAGCTTTAATCATTCATGCTTTGCGAGATAACAATACTTCAAACAGTTTATTCTCTAATTTATCGTATAATCATAACAAATCAATCCTAAAAACTCTTCATATATATAATATTAATGCTCTATTATTGTATTTTATCATCTAACCATTGATAAAAAAAAACCCAAATTGCATAAAATTGTTTATCTTCTTGTTCTCTAATTTCAAATGTCAATCTACTCATCTCAGCACATTCCAATATTTTCTTAATAATTTCTTCCTGCAATGGTATTTTCTCATTCTTCCAGTTTTTAGCAAATACAATCCTAGCCGCTGTTAATACATTTACAATCAAATATTTCAAGTCTTTATTATATATATCAGGTAAAATTCCCAATAAAAAGATCTCTGGTTTCAAGTCTATGTGTTTCTTTGTCATTTTTTCCAACCACATGTGAATTTTAGTCCAATATTTTCTAGCATTCTCACAAGTCCACCACATATGATAGTATGAGCCAGGTATCTGATGACATTTCCAACATTTTTCAGATTTATTCTTGAACATTCTTGCTATTCTTGTCAGGGGAAGGTGCCACCTGTAAAACATCTTATACAAGTTTTCTTTATATGCTATTGACATTGTCATTTTATAATTTTGAGACCACAATTTTTGCCATTGCTCTAAATCAATTCCATATCCAAAATTCTTCCCCCATGCAATCATAGTTTCTTTAACTTGTTCTTCCTCTACTTAATTCCCAATAAATAACCATATAACTTTTTAATCACTTTCTCATCAGTACCCATCAATATCTTATCTAAATCAGTCTGTTATCATAGAATCCTTCCGTTTTAAAATCTTCAAGATATCTTGAGTGTATTTGCGCATATGAAAACCAATTCATCCTTATACCTTGTTCCTCTAAATTTTGGATCGTTTTAAGTCCACCCTTTTCATCCAACAGTTCCCCATATCTAACTGTTTGTTCCTTTTTATAGATCATAGGATAGGAAAATGCTTCACTAGTCGATAACCAAATTGGAATTTTCAAATAACATTGTTTTTTTATCTTCTCCCAATTTAACCACAAAGACTCCTGTATATAATGTCTTCTGAAATACCCCTGTGTTTTAGTTCCCTTGTACCATAAAAAAGCATGCCAGCCCAACAGTAAATCATGTCCTTCTAATGTCAACAATCTATGTTTTCTTAATGTTATCCATTCTTTGACCCACATCAAACTTGCAGCTTGATAATACAATTCCCAATTAGGCAGGCCAAAACCTCCTCTATTTCTAGCATCTTGCAAAAGTTTTAACTTTATTCTCGCTTTTTTACCTTGCCATATAAACTTCAACATAGTTTTATTTAAATCTTCAAAATAGTCTTTTCCAAGTCTAATTGGTATTGTTTGAAAGAGAAATAAAATTCTAGGTAAAATATTCATCTTAATTGTTGAAATTCTCCCTATTAATGACAATTGTAAATTTTCCCATTTCTTCAAATCTGTAATTATCTGTTGTTTAAGTTTAACATAATTATTCTCTTTTAATGTGCTACATCTTGCTGTCAAATATATCCCCAGATACTTAACCTTGTTTGTAATTTGAATTTTCAAAAGATCTGTCAGTTCTTCTCTTTGTCTCAATAACATGTTTTTTGTCAAAATCTTTGTTTTATCTTTATTTATTTTCAAGCCAGCCATCTCACCATATGTCTCTACTTTTTCCAATAACTTTCGAGCGGTTTCTAACGGGTCTTCCAGAATAAAAACTAAATCGTCAGCAAAAGCTTGTAGTTTAAATTCTTCCTTTTTAATTTTCATTCCTTTTATATTTTTGTCATCTCTAATATTTCTATTCAACACTTCCAAAGTTAATATGAATAACAAAGGAGATAGGGGACATCCTTGTCTTGTACCTCTTCTTATATTAATAAGATCTGTAAATTCTCCCTCCATCATTACCTTTGCTGTCTGTTTATTATATATGGCTTCTATTGCTTGAATAAATTTTCTGGCAAAGCCCATCTGTTCCAATAATAATAACATAAATCTCCAGTTCACGTTGTCAAATGCTTTTTGAGCATCTAGGAATATCAAAGCCATTTGTTTTTCAGGATGAGCCTCATAATATTCCAAGGTATCCAAAATTACTCTCATGTTGTCTCTAATTTGTCTCTTTGGTAGAAATCCATTTTGATCTGGATGGATAAAATTATTTAAATATTTTTTCAGTCTTTCTGCTAAGATTGAAGCAAAGATTTTATAATCTGCATTCAATAAGGAAATAGGTCTATAGTTCTTAATTTGCAACGGGTCAGCCTCTTCTTTTAAAATAAGTGTAATATAAGCCTCTGACCATGTTTTGGGTGTCATCTTTTTTAACATAACTTCATTCATAATTTCTAACAATGGAGTGTTCAATGATTCTTGAAATTTTTTATAGAATTCTGCCGGAAGTCCATCTGGACCTGGTGCTTTCCCATTATTTTGTCTTTTAAATGCTTCATTTAGTTCCATCATTGTTATATTGCTTTCTAACATTTCTTCAGTCTCTTTAGGTATCTTCGGTAAGTTAACATTCTGTAAATACTGTTTAATTTTTTTCTCATCAATATTCTCTTGTTTATATAGTTGTCCATAATAATCTCGAATAATTTCCTTTTTCTCCTTATTACCACAACAAACTTGACCTTGATCATCTATTAGTTTCAGTATTTTTCTTGATTCCTTCTCCTTTCTCAGTTTATATGCTAGCCATCTACCTGGTTTATTTGCATCTTCAAAATAATTCTGTTTAGAATTTCTAATTTTCTGTGCCAGTTCTTCTTTCTCTATTAATTCCATTTTATGCTTAATTACATCCAGTTTCAATTTAATATCTTTTTTCTGTGGTATTTTCTGTAATTCTTTTTCAAGTCTTATATATTCATCTTCCAAGGCCTTAGAGGTTTGTCTTTTCCTAATATTATTTTTTCTTGTATAGTCTATTATCAAACCTCTTACATATGCCTTCATTGTATCCCAAACATTCTGTATTGAGGTATCTTCTTTTTTATTTTCTTTAAAAAAAAAAAGACCAATTCCTTCTCCATCCATTGTATAAAATCTTTCTCCTTTAAAATGGTATTGTTTAATGTCCTTCCATTTAATTGTCATTGGACTATGATCTGCCCAAGTACTTATTTCAATATTTGTTTCTTGAATAGTAGATATTAATTCTGTTGAGATCCAAATCATATCTAACCTGGACCATGATAAATGTCTATTAGAATAAAAAGTATATTGTTTAGTTTTAACATTTCTTTCTCTCCAAATATCTTTTAAGGTTAATTCATCTGTCATTTTAAAAAAAGATTTAGGGAGAATCTTTCTATTTTGTTTTGTTGTTGTTGTTATATAGTCCAATTTATTGTCCACAATTCCATTAAAGTCTCCCATCATGATTATGTTAACATAGTCCAGTCTAATTATTTCCATATGTAGTTTTTTATAAAACTCTTCTTGT
>BLBF01015689.1:0-13514 GCA_015471245.1 Laticauda colubrina
GTCCCTTCACACAGAGCCAAGCTGCACTAAAAGCCTCCAACACAAGAACAGAGTGTTGCCAGCCAATCAAAGCCACAAAACAGACAGAAGAAACCAGAAACACCAATCAATCAAACTCCAAGTCCAATGAACACAGGTCCAGGCTTCCAACCAATCAGAATGGACCAGCCTCAAATTTAAAACCAGGAGCTGTAAGACCCATATCCATACAGAAGCCTGAGGATGGCAGATTAGATTCTGCTGAAACGTTGCTACAACTTTAACAGAACTACAATGACGTGGGATAATACCCAAAGGAAGCTAAACAGCACACATGTAAGTACTCGTGAAAGCCTAAGAAAACATATATATATATATACAGAGAGAGAGAGAGAGAGAGAGAGAGACACTACATAGACTATTTTATTGGATAACAGCCTTAAGATTCTAGAAATATCGGAATACTTTAAATTCTAATACTTTTCAAAATCTGTGCAACAGGCCCTCTCCCCTCTTTTAATTTTTTTTTCCAAAGGAATGTTTATTCCTGCAGGCCAGGGCTAATGGCTCTGAAAGGCCTGCATTCATCAGACGAGTGTTTAACTGTTCATGGCTGCCAAGTTAAACAGCCTCTCACCTACTCTGGTGCTTCAGAAGGAAACAGCCTCCAAGGTAACAGGTAATTTCCTTGGAGACCAAAAATGTGGACAAAATCTTATAAAGAAGCATTTCGCCCACCCACCCCCCACCAAAGAAAGAATCTCAATATGTTTTGTTTTCAATTTTTCATCTGAATTTAATTCAGGTATTGCTCCAGGCTTTTTCATAGTTTCAGGGGTATTGGATTCATGGCATAATTCCAGTTAGACGAGGGAGTTTCTCATATTTGCAAGTATTGTGAATGTGAATGAGATATGAGAGATACCCTTGGATAAAATAATTTGGTTGAGCAAATTATAGCACATTTTCCATTTTCTCCTCAGGAAGAATTTAAAAAAAGCACGAAAGTTCAGGTTAAAAGTTCATTTAACCTGAAATTCTCATTCCATTCCATTTAGGCCAATCATACCAAAGAAATCAGTTTTCCTCAAAATTCAGTCTTATCAGGGAACAAAGAGCATGCCCATGTGCATGGCTAATGCATGTAGAGAGCTTTGTCCATGACTTAATAACTATGTGACCTTAATTCAAAGACTTGATTCCTCTCAGCCAGGATATCAATAAGATATCTCTTTAGTAATAGGACTACAACTATCATGAGTCCTATTTACCACCTGTATCTTTCACCTCCTTCATGGCCCATTCCTTTAGTTCTGGATTTATTAGCAACAGTGATAGTTCTTAGGCTTCACAGTGCTTTACAGTCCTCTCTAATTGGTTTTACAGGGTCAGCATTTTGCCCCCAACCATCTGGGCCCTCATTTTACCGACTTCAGAAGGATGGAAGTCAACCTTGAGCAAGTGAGAATCAAACTGCCAAACTGAAGGCAATTGGCAGTCGACAGAATTAGTCTGCAGTATTGCATTCTAACCATTGTGCCACCCAAGCTCTTAGCAATAGCCACAGCACTTGAACTGGTCAGGATCAAACTCCTGGCTATGGGCAGAGTAAGTCTGCAATAATGCATTCTAACCACTGTGCCACCATAGTTCCTGGATGATTTGAAAGGTGTACTAAATTTTTTCCTTGTTAAATTGGAAGAAGAGGTATTAGAGGTAGGGTGATGGAGATGTCACAATTATATCCTGAAACAAGAATTTCTCAGTATTTTGCTAGTGATCTGGATGAAGTGATGGAAAGGATGCTTATCAAATTTGCAGATGAGACAAAAGTAGATGAGAGAGCTAAACAACAGGGGGGGGGGAGTTTAAAATGATCTTAATAAGAGGAAACCACTGAAAATAAAATAATTTATTCTCTTTTATTATTTATTTATTTCCTGCCTTTATTATGTTTATAAATAATTCAAAATGGTAAATATATCAATACTCCTTTCTCTTCCTCTTTTTCCAACCACAACAATCCTAGCTGGGCTGAGAGAGTGACTGGCTCAAAGTCTGGCTTCCATACATTAGTGGTGAATTTTCTCCACTGTAGATCTAAGACAGTTTGCTTGCCTTTAGACTTCAAGTATAATTTTTATATATAATTCTATATTATAAAAAGGGATAATGTGTACTTCTTAAACTTCTCAGATAAAAACTATTGCACATAAATAGCACACAAAACATCATTCCCACAAATGGCTTTCTTAGCAACCTAAAAGACCAAATGAAGAATAATTAAAAAACAGATTAAACTGATTAAATTGATTTATGGTAAGAACTTAGTTTAATTAGTTTTTAATGTTTTACTTTAGTTTCAGAGTAGGATGCTTTCTGAATTGGTTCAAATCAGTTTATTTATATCTTTTATCTCTGCTATTTCTCCTTTACAGGAGTTCCAAAAGCAATATTTCAAAGAATTAGTGTGATGAAACTCTTAAAACATTCAGATCAGTGTTGCAATCTGAATGTTCTCTTAAGCAGAATTTTCAAACTAAGTTCTTCAGAAGCACAGGTTTCTGTGAGAACTTGAAGGGGTTCTATGAGAGATGGGGGGATTTTCTCAGATACAGCCAGTTTTCTATTACTAGAGTTTAATTAAGTCTCTTGATCGAAGCTTCATAATTTTTTTTAAACAGGTTTCACTGCCTGAAAAAGCTTGAAATGCTTTAGTCTAAAGGATCTACCATTCTTGCTACTGTATTTTCATTATCTCTGCCAAAGCAGCTGCTTCTCTACAATAGCTACAGTCAAATCTTTTATCAGATTGAATTATGAGTGGAATGTTGTTTTTGCATCTCATCTTGCACATTCGTATGGAACCTGTTTGCCTTCAGAACTCAAATATTGATTTCAAATCAACTCTTGGCCAATTCACACACTCCTAATACTCCAGATGGCTTAGAGAAGACTTCATATGATCCAAAAACAGCATTGCAGGAGAACTGGGATTTCAAGATGTGTTTAAAAGAGAATATAGAACTGAGCTGATGGATAAAGTGTGACTTTTAAAGAACTTTGGTCAGCTGAACTGAAACTTTGTTCATCCACCTAAAAACGATATGCAGATGTTTATAAGCTCTATCTTGCTTTATCAGTGGAAAAGAGTTCAACTCACCTGAAAATATATTTTCTGTGAGATTGGGAATTCTGTTTTGTTTCAATTCCGATCATAAACTCAAAGAGGTGGACAGGCCCAGCTAGGTTAATGAAGACAAACTTCTCAGTTTACTTCGCACAGAAATCCACTTTAAAGTAATCTAGACAGAAGGCTACTCAGCTCCTTTTCAGAAAAATCCAGTGATGGGGAAACCAATCACCTCTTTTAATAATAGTTCCATTCTTGATCAGCTCTTACAATTAAGAAGCACATCCTAATATTGAACCTGACTCTGCTTTCTTGAAATTTAAAGCTATTATTTTACATTTTATATTCTGAGATGATAGAAAACAAATCTTCATTGACACAGCTTCGGGTATTTGAAAAATGTTATCCTATCCTCCTCACCCCTCACCTTGCACCAAAGACCCAGCCTGCTCACTTTCCATATATTTCCTCACAAGAGATTTTAGTCTTTTAATTATTATAATCACCTTTCTCTACACTTATTCAATTTTCTTTAGAAGTTTTAAAAAATAAAATACTTAGAATTGGACACAAAACTCAAGTTATAAACAATTTGAAGTAGAATATAAATATTCCTTCTCATGATCTGGAAACTGTATTTCTATTGATGCATTTTAAAATTACTCATGTCTTTTTTTTTGGTAGGCATGTTATGCTGCTGACTCATCTTCAATTTTTAATCAATCTGAATAGCAAAAAATGCAAAGGTACAGTTACCAAGCTAGGTATATCCTACCTATCTGTGAATTTGCTTCTTTTTTCTAAGTGTCTCTATTATATTTCTAGCACCTGGCTAGAAAGTCAGGAATCTTTTTAAACCTGTCTTAGAAATGAAAGCCAGCTGAGTGTCTTTGAACCAGTCAGTTTCTCTCATCACAATTCACCTCATAGGATTGTTGTTATGGAGAAAATGGAGGAGAAAGTCTATTGGGTGTACTTTGAGTTATTTAAAGGTGGGAAATTAACTAACTCACTAACACACACACACACACACACACACACACACACACACACACACACGAACAGCTGAAGGGTGACTTGAATTTCAGAATTAACCATGAATCTATAAAGCCCCTGTCACACTGCACCAACGGATAGAAAGAGGGTGTAAAACGGAGAAAAACACTTGCCATCCGTTGGTTAACGCGATGCTTCCGTTTTGTACTGATTGCATACGTTTTTCTTCCTCTCTATCCGTCCAGCATCCGTCAATTGATGTTTCATCCGCTCAGAGGGTTTTGAGCTGCTCAAAACTTTTGTGCGGAATATGTATCTAATTCGTCCATTCTGCATCCGCTAGGGATCCACTAGGCATCCGCTAGGCATCCGTTCTGCATCTGTTACGCATCCGCTATATCCGCTAGGCATCCGCTACGCATCCACGCAACTCGATCCGCTCCAGCGGTAAATGGACGCAGGGAGGAAGTGGAACGGACGCGGAATGGATGCAGAACGGATGCAGAACGGATGAAAGTGGATGCAGCTCGCAAAGAAAGCATTTAAAATGGAAAAAACGTCCGCAGAAGGGACCTATCTCGGATATTAAGGATGTCTAGAAGATGACTAGAGGATGCTAAAGGACACATAGGGAAAAACCTATACTGCCTATAAAAAGGGGGAGCAACTCACCTGGATCTCACTTTCAGACCAGCAGCCCAGCTGTGCAGACCTCTGCAGCCTTCATCTGACTCTTCCTCTTCCACAGCATCCAGTCATGTCCACCATGGATCGTAACAAAGTCCTTTTGGCAGCCACCATCGTTCTGCAACAGTGCGAAGCTATCTACAGGCTCTCTGAACTCTACTACGAGAAGAAAAGGAGGTGGCCAAGAAGCGTCTGGGTCCAAAGATGGAATGGGAGAAGAGCAGAGTACGGACTGTACAACAAGCTGATGGTGGAGCTGAGGAACGAAGACACTCGGGCATTCCAGAACTTCATGAGGATGCCTCCAGCCATGTTTGATGAAGTTGTGCTGCAGCTGACACCCAGGTTGACCAAGCAGAGCACCAAATTCCACCCCAGCCTGGACCCTGGGCTCAAGGTGGCACTGACTCTGTGCCACCTGGCCTCAGGGACCACCTACAGGAGCATGCAGTATGGCTGGAGGGTGCCACACAACACCATCAGCATTGTGGTCAGAGAAGTGGTGCAGGCCATCATCGAAGAATACATGGAGGAGCTCTTACAGTGCCCCACCACTGAAGAAGGCTGGAAGAAAGTTGCAGAGCAGTGGTATCAGAGGTGGAACTTCCCACACACTGTTGGAGCCATAGATGGCAAGCACGTGGCCTGCAAAGCTCCAGCCAAGTCAGGGTCCACTTATCACAACTACAAGGGCTTCTTCAGCATCATCCTCTTTGCCATGGTCGATGCTTACTACAAGTTCATGTACATCGATGCTTCAGGAAATGGGTCAGCTTCTGATGCCCAGGTATACAACGCAGTCACCTCAAGGAGGGGCTGGAACGCAACCTCAGATCCAGACCCCCTGCCCAATGACACACAAGATGTGCCCTACTTCATCGTGGGGGATGACGCCTTCTCCCTCACAACCTACCTCATGAAGCCCTACACTTCCAGACTCCTCACCCGTGAAGAGAGGATCTTCAACTACAGGCTGTCCAGGGCAAGGCGGGTGGTGGAGAACGCCTTTGGCATCCTGGACAACAGGTTCCAGGTACTTCTCACCACCATGCAGCATCGCCTACAGACCGTGAGGAGGATCGTGGCAGCTTGCTGCATCCTGCACAATCTCATGCGCACCTGCTACCCAGTGTTGCAGAACAGGCTTGTGGACCTCCAACAAGGCAATTGGGACATGGAGCCTGGGGAATGGAGGCAAGTGCGAAACCTGACAGACACTGTGGATGTGCAAGGCCGCAAGAGAGCCTCACGTGAAGGGAAGAAGCAGTGCAAACTCCTGAAACACTGGTGCAACTCCCCAGCTGGAGCGGTGGAGTGGCAAGACAGGATGATAGATGTTTAATGGATGCTTCCTTCAGTCTGTCTCATCACACTGATGAGATTGGGCCATGTATGTTGGGTGGGCCTACAATGAACAGGGCATTTAATAAAGAGTTGTGTTTAAGTTGACATGTGTGGATCAATGATTAAATTGTTATTGATAATAAAGGGCCATAGGTGTGGCACCTGGGAGGGTGGACCATACAGTCCCACTATGCTTGCACTGGAGGTTTATCTATCCCACAGCTATTACCCATGCTATTGTTACCCATCCCACAAACATGCAAAGGCTTAAACCATTTCTAAAAGTTTCCACCAAGACTTTATTAAAAAAAAGAAATAAGGCAAGTGTGTGAATCAAAGATAGACTTTATTAAGAACAAGCTATAAAAGAAAAATGACCCAAGTCAAGTGTCCAAATGAAGTCCACAGGTAGCCAGCCAGCCAGTCTCTGGCACTCCTCTTGGTCGCTCAGTCTCAGGGGTGAAGGATCCCGGTGCTGTGGAGGTGGCTGGTGCTGGAGTGCTTGTCTGAAGCGCCATTGGGGTGCAGCATCAGCAGAGTTAGCACCAGCAGAAGCACCACCGCCAGAAGCATCATCATCAGCTCCTCCAGAAGCAGAAGTAGCAGAAGCTCCAGCCCCAGAAGAGCGAGCCCGTGCTACAGAAGCCCCAGCAGAAGCAGAGTGAGGGCCAGGGGGCGGGATGGTAGCCCTGTCCTTCTTGCCAGGGCTGGCAGCAGATGGCTGAGGCTTTCTGTTCTTCCCCATGGTTGTGGGGTTGCTGGCTGCCAGGGAGGCTGGCACCAAGACTGGCAGGCAGGCAGGAACCAAGGCTGGCAGGCAGGCCGGAACCAAGGCTGGCAGGCAGGCAGAAACCAAGGCTGGCAGGCCGGCAGGAACCAAGGCTTGCAGGACGGCTGGCAGGCTGGCAGGCACCAAGGCAGGCACCAAGGCTGGCAGGCAGTCTGGCTTGCAGGGAGGCTGGCAGGCAGGCTGGCAGCAAGGCTGGCAGGCAGGCAGACAGCAAGGCTGGCAGGGAGGCATGCAGGCAGGGCAGGCAAGGCAGTCAATCCGTCCGGCAGCAGGTCTTTCCTCTGAATGGTGACCTGCTTCCGAGCTGCTTCCCTTTATATCCGTGAGGCTTACGCAATGCATCCTCCCCGCATGCGCAATTAATGCCAGGCATCCACTAGGCATCCGCTAGGCATCCGCTGTGCATCCGTTAGGCTTCTGCTCTGCATCCGCTTCATCCGCTGTGCATCTGCTGTGCATCCGCTTCATCCGTTCTGTGTCCACTCTGCATCCGCTTCACCCGTTCCGCGTCCGCTTTGCTGAGGTCCCCCAGAAGCCTTGTGGATGTGCCATCCGCTCTCATCCGCTTCCATCTGCTGGGCTTCCGTTCCGCATCCACTTTCCATTCGCTCTGCATCCTCCCCGCGTCCGTTCCTTTCCATGTTATCCGCTCTGGTTATGCAAATTTTTGCCCCTTTTGAGAGCGGATAACAACGGATGGAACATTTTTCTCATCCGTTGTGTCCTTTTTCTCACGTTTTGCATCCGTTGGGCAGTGTGACAGGGCCTTAGGCAAAATTTAGAGGAAAAACTTTGCTGCTAGAGCAATAATATAAATCAAAACAGAAGGGATTCTTTGAGTTTCTTATTTAAAACAAACCTTATTTAAAACAAGCCATTATTGAACTGGGGTTAGATCCCTCCCAATAATGCATCTGATCCTAGATATTTGGAGGAAAGCAGAAAATAAAATAAAATAATAATCAAAGGCATTGTAAAGAAAAGCTCTCCACTCCAAGTATATTAATGTCTGTTTCTATTAACAAAATATATTTCTGTGTCTGTATGTGTATGCAGATTCTGGCAGCAGGATAAGGTGATCATTTTACCACATCTTGGATTTTATTGCAGGAGTCCATAGCCCAGACCCCAAACAGCATCTGCTGTATCATATATCCTGCATTAAATTACTGGTTCAAAATGTTTACTCCCAGTGGTTAATTCTTACCCTTTGAATTAGCCATGATGTGACCTGTTTTTTATCATTTGTAGGAAAAAGGTCATAATTCAAAACTGTTTTGCAAAGGTTTTGACAGACCAAAGAGATCTTTAGTCCCTCTTCAGTGTGGAAGGGTGGGATGAATTCCCTACAGATTGAATTGTTGGCAGTAAAGTAGCAAGAACTCAATATATTGTATGTGTGTGAGGGGTTTTCTTATGTTTTAACTGGTAAGTGCAGAAGATTCGATTTAGTTTCCCAACATCTAATTTATTAATTGGATGAAAAAATATAGCTTATAAATATTGAATTGATCTGAACATTTTTGGTAACTTAAGAATGTTGCTTAACAATTATTCAAAGTTACAACACAACACACAGAGCTACTTAAGACTTATTTTCAGAATTGAATTGGCTATGCATCTCTTGTGATTACATGATTATACAGTAGTTTGAACACTTGTCAACCAGCTTATATTTATTGCCATTTGTAGCATCCAGTGCTCATGTGACCCAATTTGTGATGTTTTTTTGCTGGTTTCTGACATTTATTTCCAATTTCTCTGACATTTACTCCCAAAATGTCCACTGGAGAAAATGGATTTATTTAACAATCATAGCATTTTGCTTAATGACTATCATAAAAATGGGCATAACCCTTATGACCATAATACTGGGGTTAATTATGATCATAAGGTGAGGACCTTACCTGTGTGCATCGGCTTTAAATGTGTAAGTAATTGAAATAAAACATAATTGATTGAGTTTTTGTAGGATTATATTACCTTTACTAACACAAAATCTACAGCATATTCTACTTCATTAGAATGTTACTAGATTCCATTAACCTTGTCATGTCCTATTTATACTTCTATGATGAGTAAAATATCTTTCCCCAGATTAAATCAAGACACCCTTCTCCCACATACACTTCATTCCCTCTGGCCTGTCACATTTGCCATTTTTCATCATTTATTTTTTAATTGACTTTTTGTAATTTCTTGTTTGACTTAGAATCATTGGGAATCAAGTTTAATAAATTATTATTATTACTGTTGCCACTTCCAATTGCTTAGGTAGATATCACTAACATCTATTAAAATCTAACTGATGGCAATATATTGTGATATTATTTAGATCATGATGTTGTGCTGATTGGCTAGAACTGTTGTGATCTGTTGAGAGTCAAGCTGGCAAGCACACAGCTAGTTAGGTGTCCTTGGGCCAGTCCCTATCTTTTAGCTCTAGGAAGGAAGCATTGTCAAGCCGCTTTTGAAATCTTGCCAAGAAAATTGCAGGGTCCAAGCAGCTGCCAGGAATCAGTTACTCAACACTGAAAATATATCTATTTGTTAATAAAAATAATGATTCATTATGTAATTTGAAAATGCAATGCTCTTTAGACTTAAAACATTTAATAGCTTCAGTTCAAAAATCTAAGTATGTCTGTAAGCGGCCTAGAATCTTCTCCAGCAACATGGGCGGCATACAATTAAATAAATTAATAATAATAAAAAATAAAAGTGATTATAGTTAAGATGTGAAATGTAATTATTAATCAGATGCAACATTTAGTATAAAGCATTCCAAATCATAATCTAGAAGTTTGAAGGTTACTCTTGCCACTGAATCTTATATTTTAGCTTGAAGGAAGACATTCAATAATGCAGTAGTGATACCAAAAGCAATGTGGCCATATTTTCCCCAGACTGTTTTGGGGTTGGGGGAAGGTTAGTGTCACCAACAGTCTTAAATTAACCCATTTGGCTGTTTCGGCTCTCTGAGTCAATTGCTACTATTCCTATCTTACAAAACATCCTCTAAAACCCAACCCAAATTCACTGCCAACATTTGGACATTTTATGGCTTAAGATACTGGGAAAGTTGCATAGGCTGCCCACCCCTGTTTTAAGTATAGCCTGAAATATCCTGAAAAGGAGAAAGTCTCTAAATTTTTTAATATCATTTCCAGGGTAACTTCATTTTTGCCCAGATTACTATTGGCTTAGCAACCATGCAAATACATCTTGAAACTTCCTTCATTTTGTTTAGAAATAAAGCCAGGTGAGAAGAAGAGCTACCAACTGAAATGAATCTACAGCTGAGTAAATAAAATGAAAACTGAGCATAAAAGCATGGGAATCTGTTTTCAAATGCAAAATTTGTAAAACAAAATTGGCAGAAAAGGAGCAAAAATCAAAATGAGACAGAAAAAGAACTGCTTATGCTTTTTTTACCTTGATTTTTTATAGCCCCGGTGTAATAAGAACAGGAGGCTCTTGGACCAGCTAAGCATGAATTCCACCAGCAAACGGCTTCCTGTTTCAAAATGTTCAAAGCCAAGAAAATGAAGTTTGGGGTTGTTGTTTTTTCTCTCCTCTCTCTCCTTTTGGGATTAGTTACAAGCGTGTGAGGTATGTGCTTTCATTTCAGGCCAATGCAAATGTTTTTGCATCTCTCTCCCACCCTCCCCGCTCCACTATGGTCTCCTAAAAGGATGGTAAAATTTGACCAAAATGTTTTTGTCTTTGACTAGGAAGTTCAATGATTAGCCTTCATTGAATCTGTAAACATTCATGCTTCCTGTTAAAGACAGGAGCAGAAATTACTCAATGTTGGTCCATTTTGCTATTTGCACCTGCAGGGATCTGCTCTCCCAAGCAAGAGAGGAGGATATCTGAAGCTGAAAGCTATTTCCCTGCCTCTCAATACACTTGAACCTATAATTCATAAGTTATAAACTGGAGGTCCAGTTGTGTTTCCTAAGTCACCTCAACTTCAAATATTATTTTGTATGGCACATTCTCCATGGAATATCTTTACAAAATAATGAATGCTCTAATTACCTTCCAGAGAGTGAAAAATAACATACCCACAAGAACGATATGTAATCACCTATGCTCCAAAAGTCTTAGGGAAAGATATTTATTGAAACCACTGGAATGCTTTTATTTTATCCTCCTCACCAATTAAAAAACTATCAAGTTACCCTTTCCAGCCACTTTTATAAAAACGAGACTGAGTTTATGAAATGGACTGTTTTTCTCTCTATATTTCATGTCATTTATTTTGAACAAGCTCATAGTTTAAATCCAACATTATAAATGTAGAAGTTTCCTATCACTGGAATGGGATAGCTGTCTTGCCTCTAATGACCTTTCAGTCAGTCCCAAATGAGCATGCTGGGTTATATTTCTGTTTTTTTATTTAAATCATTGCTCTTTATAGTTTTTCCTTTAGCCAGCTGAACAGTTAGGTCAATTTTGAGTCTGGCCTTTATTCCATCTGACTCTTTGAGTAAACAAACAGCAATTTCCAGCTTAATATAAACAGTGTACTTTAGTCACATAATTTCAAAGCAGTCACAGGACCAATTGTACTCTCCTTGCCTTTTTAGCCTTACATGCTGTCTTAAATCTATCTCCTTTTCCTTTGTCAAATGTCCCTATTGCTTTTTTAACACAGAATTCCATGCCAGGAGGGTTCTGCAACATGTTAAACCACAGCTCATTTAAACATGGCTTGTTAAATAAACCACCATGGACTAAAAGTTCAGACACAATGACAAACCATAAACAGCTTCCCCCACACCCATAAATTATAGTTTGCACACAACAAATGAGTTCATAGAACATTCCAAGCCAAAAGTAAATAAATTACATTATGCTTCATGTAAAATGTGTGCACAATTGCTACAAAGTAAATAGTTTTTTTCTGCCTTTCCCAAATGGTACCTCATTTATAATGCAGGATGCCATAACACTGTCTTAACAGCATAATTGTTTTTAACTAACAACTATGTGGGAAGACCGTAAGGATGATGACAAAGTGAAAAAGCATGCACATTGGAAGGCTTTTAAAGAAAATGTTGTGAATGCTTACTGGATTGCAGATCCATACATCCAAAAGTTACTCCAGCATGAGCAGGAGCCACCATCATTTCTCCTGAGCAGAAACTCACCTCACCTCCAGCCAGCAATGAACATAACCTCCACTCATGTCAACTTCCAACTGAACCTGGCTCCAGCCATCTCTCTATTCCTCAGTTGCCACACAGGAGGGGAGGTGGAAAGGAGTTTGGAATGCATTACTAGACACAACAAAGAGCTTTCTCATAAGAATCAAGGTCATCTCCACTGGCAACAAATAAGGTTGGGAAAGGAATGCCTGAAGAGCCAGCCAATTAAATTAATTATGACCTGTAACACCTGGTTTCCTAGTTTAATTTTCTGAACTGTGAGAAAGATTTAGATTTGGCTTTCCATTGAAGTTGTGCTTATACAATGTATTCTTAAAGAAGACGGTTGAGAAGGAGCCCAGTCTCAGGTGCTTGAGTTCATTAGTTGGAGCTTTGACACCATGTTTTTTTCTCCTGGCTGTCTATAAAAAATAGTGATTTCCATTCTGCACCAGCTCAAGCTGTACTGCCCAATTTGTGTGTTACACTTCAATTCCTTTAAGCCAATCATCTCAACTTCAATTGGCTATGTCATCTGTGAGGAGAAAGTCCTTCTCTGTTGCTTTCTGCCTTCCACCTACACTTTAAAAAAAAAAAAAAACAGGTTATCAGCAGAATGTTGAAAAGTTGGACATTATTCATGCAATATTGAAAGGATTAACTTGTCTTTGTCTCATTTTAAAAAGTCAGTTATACTCAACAAGAATTTACATTGTCCTTCGAGCTCAGGAAAATCGTAAAACCATAATATCACCTTCCAGAAAGAATTGAGGAAGCCACAAATCAGAGGCTGTGGTAAGTATGTTTTGTACAGCACATCAAACCATTACTGTATCCAAGCAAAGTTGCTTAGCATGTAGAGGATAAGTAGCTGTGGTATATACATACATACATACATACATACATACATACATACGTGTATGTGTGTGTGTGTGTGTGTGTGTGTGTGTGTGTGTGCTGTTTAGCTTCCTTCGGGTATTCTCCCACGTCATTGTAGTTCTGTTAAAGTTGTAGCAACGTTTCAGCAGAATCTCATCTGCCATCCTCAGGCTTCTGTATAGAGTTAGTTCCTGGTTTCAAATTTGAGGCTGGTCCATTCTGATTGGCTTGGAGCCTGGATCTGTGTTCATTGGACTTGGAGTTTGATTGATTGGTGTTTCTGGTTTCTTCGGTCTGTTTTGTGGCTTTGATTGGCTGGCAACACTCTGTTTTTGTGTTGGAGGCTTTCAGTGCAGCTTGGCTCCGTGTGAAGGGATGGCTGCTCTTCATTAGCAAGCTGGGTTTCACCTGGGTGCCTGGTGGGGGGGTGTTTGGGTTGGAGCTATCAGAGGGAGTCTGTTTTTGCCCAGGTGTTTGCCTGGCTTGTGGCATGGAGATCTTTCTATTTGAGAGTGCAGGCTTCCAAATGATTGACAGTCTGGTGGAATCA
>BLBF01015690.1:0-10478 GCA_015471245.1 Laticauda colubrina
GAAACACCAATCAATCAAACTCCAAGTCCAGTGAACACAGACCAAAACTCCCAGCCAATCAGAATAGGCCAGCCTCGAATTTGAAACCAAAAACTGTGAGACCCACATCCATACAAAAGTCTGATGATGGCAGATGAGATTCTGCTGAAACATTGCTACAACTTTGAAAGCACTACAATGACATGGGATAATACCTGAAGGAAGCTGAACAGCACACATGTAAGTACCCGCGAAAGCTTAAAAACAAAACAAAACATATATATATATATATGTATGTATGTATGTATGTATGTATTTTTTTAAGTTTTTGCATGTACTTATTATGTGGGATAATACCCGAAGGAAGCTGAACAGCACACATATAATAAATAATATATATAATAAATAATAAGAAGAAATAAAAGAAGAAATAAAACTATTCTGTTCTATTATATTATATAACATCAAATTCCCACTCATCCATTAAGTGTCTCTAAGCAAATTGCCTCCTCTCAGCCTTTTTGAATTCCTCAGGTTTCCTCAAGAAGTGAATGACATGAGAGTTAAGTCTATTTTTTTAAATAAAACTTAGAAGACCTAGGAGAGAAAATGGATGTATTAAGTTTTGCAGAATCTTTCAAGACTGATTTTACTCCTTAAAATTCTAGATATTCCCCAGCCAAAAAATGAATTGGTTACACAGTAGTTGACAGATATGAGCTTCTAGAGAATGGTTATACTCTCTCTTCTTTTGTCTGCTTTCTATTCAGAAAAGTCTTTTTCAATCTCGTATTCATATTAGCTTTTCTATTTCCAAAAAAATCAGTCACATACTTATAAGGTTATCTATTTTCAGTTCCCAAATGGTGGATTTTATTTTATTTATTTATTTTAGAAAAATAGAATTGCTTTCTCGTGAACAATTACATTTTTTTATTTAGCTCTATCAGAAAAGAAAGTATGATAGAGTCCCATTTTCACCAAAAGTATTTACTGTGCATCCTAAATGCTGAATATAGGTAGAAAGAGAAAACCTTATGAAAAATAATTGGTAATGCAGGTTCCATTTTGCTTAAATGCAAGCAAAATAACAATAATATTATATATGGGGTTAGTGTTTGTCATTGTTTAATGGCCTCTATTTTGTTTTGTTGGTTTTGTTGCAACAGTACTTTAGTCTGAACTGATTAATGATTTAAAGCTTTTTTCAGTGTTTTTTTTTAATTTTTTTTTTATTTTATGCCACCTAATGTCCACTAGATTTGGGCAGCCAATAAATTTCAACAAATCATCATTATTAATAATAATGGTACTTCATGTAGAAATGCTAGCTCCTATTAGAAATATTTACTAATGCTTTCTATTTTTTTCATGCAGACTCTAATTCACCATTTATTTAGAAAGTATGAGAGAACAAGCTAAACAGTAGTGACAGTGGCTTACTGAAAAAAGCAATTTAATGGCATTTAGGAAAATAGCTCCCATACATTTTTTTTCCATTAATAAAATGAATAGTGCCACATAGTTCAATCTCCATCATCACCCTTGAGAATTAACATATTTCTATTTTTGTGTACAGAGACAGCAATGGACAAAATATTTAGCCAATATGCAGCCCTTATCATCTAATCCTTTAATATTATTTTCTGTTTTTATGGTTATGCTACATGATGAATTCAGAATTTCTAATCACTGCATTAAAATGCAGATAAAACCAGAGAGAACAAAATGTGTAGAGGGAAAATCCTTTTGGAAATTCATTTAAGAAATGAAAGACATAATTACCACTTATTACCATGTTTTGTCTCCAACTTTACGGCCGTTTATTTATAATTTATTAATTTAAATCCTCATTATCCTTAATTGCATTCTCATTTTCTTCAGGAAGAAGCACAGCTTCAAGTACCCTTTACCTCAGTTTAAATACAGCAACTAAGGACTGAACATAGTCTCAGATTCATATGTTCCATCTCTTGAGAGTCTGTTTTGAGTTTATTGGTTCTGAGGGAAACTGTTTAAGGTCACTGTGCTGAAAATCAGTTACTGAATGACAAGAGTTTATTTAAGTGCTCCTGCTTTCTATTTTTTCATGGTGGAATTATATGTACAACATCCAGTAAAACAGTACCAAATATGCCATCAAATTATGACTCAAACTTAAAGTTCAAGAAAAATATATATCTTCCCATCAGGAGTGGGATTCAAATTTTTTAACAACCGGTTCTGTGGGCGTGGCTTAGTTGGTGGGTGTGGCTTGGTGGTCATGTGACTGGGTGGACATGGCTTGGTGGTCATGTTATTGGCTGGGTGTGGCCAACTCAATTTCGCTCACATTGAGGCATGCATCTCCTTGCCTGGCCTCTCATGACTGTGGGGATGCTGCAACAGTCCTAATTTGTGAAAAATGGTCATGAGTCACTTTTTTCAGTGCCATTGTAACTTTGAACTCCACACAAGCAAAGTACCAGCAAAGGAGGGGGAAAAACTCCAGAGACGTTCCTGAGACAGGAAGTCTAGTCCTGCCAAGAATGTAATAAGCGTTAACGGAGAGGCAGTTTCTGTAAGCAACACCAGAATGTTTCCTTCCTGTCTTCCTTACAGGATTAGGCCAGTAATTTCTTCTAACAACTGGTTCTCCAGACTGCTTAGAATGTTAACAACCGAGTCCAGCGAATAGATGTGAACTGGTAGAATCCCACCCCTGCTTCCCATTGTATAGCCTCTCCCAGTTTAACATTTTATAATCATCCTTTCCATTCTAATATATACCATTGTATGTTTCTATCATAAAGTTGTGAAGTTTTGCTTCAATTAGAGATAGATTAGAATGGATTGATTCCATAGTCAGGCCTTACACTTCTCAGTTTTGCCAAATTTTCCACTTGGGATAAGAGCTTTCAAGATCTCTTTCTATCTTCTTCTGCCGGAAAGGACTAGATTGCATTGTTCCTCTCTTCCTTTATATCTTCTTAAGTGAAACAAGAAGACTTGACTCAGTAGAACTGTCTTTAATTAATGGGTGGAGGATTTTTTTTTTTATTGTACCATGCTTTCACCCTCCACATATTTCTACAAATTCTCTTAATATTTTATAAGAGACAAAACTGAAGGGACAAATATCATGTAGGAGTTATTCAGAGTTGAGTAATGTAAGGTATGTCTTTAAGGAAAAAGATTTGGGTTGTACATCAGAGAAAACTTCTTAAAAGTTAGAATTACTCTATAATAGAACAGATTGCTTTGAAAGATGGTGATCTCCCCTTCAGTAGTATTGTTTTCAAAATAATATTTGAATTGCTATAGTAATGGGTTAGATTAAACAACCTCCAAGTTACAATTACATGTTTTGATCCCTATGAAAGAAAACCTTTATAAAGCCTTGAAAATAGTTCACAGCTTTTCTTTTTCAATACACTAAATTTGTATTTTTCAATACACTAAATTTGTAACTTCAAGTTACATTTTTTTTTTGCTGCAACAAATTAGCTATATTTCTAGAAATTGACATCTAAAAAACATGGAAGATGATCAGTGTGTTCAGCTTTGACAATATACAACCAATGAGCAAATTATAGTCAATGAACATAAGAAATAGATATGGAATATACAGCATATGGCAGAGTCCAACTGAATGTTTGAAGAATCTTCCGAACAGTAAAGGCATATTGATGTACATCCAATTACCCAGCTATTCTTCATTGAAGATGTTTAGTTAGAAGGCTAGACAACCATCTCTCTGGGATGCTTTAATCTGGATTCCTGCAGTGAGGCATGATTGGATCCAGTACCAAATTGCCTTTTCAAATTGCATGAGTCTGCTATCTAACCCTGATTTAGTGAAATGTTTGGCTCTAGGAAGATTCCAATGAAATAGGCATGAACAATAAAGTAACTAATGGAACTTTTCACATGTGGATCTGGTTGTTCATGCCTAACATTAATCTTCCTAGACTTATCAACTTCACTCTCAGAGACTAACAACAACAACCAGAATGGCAACTGATTTCTAAGCAGGAATGCCAACAGACAAAGGAATAATGAATGGGGTTCCAGGCCATCAGGATGTAGATCAGATAAAGTATGCCGTTTGCAGCAATAGTACTTCACCTCTGCAACAGGTGCCAAAGCATTGTAAGCAGCTCCAGTTGTTCTGACCCTACTAATGATTCCAGTAGTGCAACCAATGTTGCAGAGAGCCCATGGAAGTTTGCTAAAAAGATTTAGAGGAGAACCAGAGAAGATGCAAATCTTCACAGAAGTGTGAGTTATTTCTAGTAACCTGAGAGATAGTATTTCTAACTGACTGTTCAAGGATATCCTTCATGTTGAATCTATTAATGGAATCAGTAGCTCAGTGGACATTCTTGATAATTGAACACAATAATACAATCATGGATAATTACCAGAACTTCATGGAAATTTCAGAGGTCATTTTGGAGATCTGATAAGAAAAGTGACAGCTGCCTGCCAGATTCACCAAACAGAGTAAAAGAAGGATCAGGCTGAACATAGACAAATTCAAATTAATCACAGAAGACCTGTACTGGAATGAGGTAGTTCTAATTGCACAGTTTAAGCTAGGTCTAGGCACTCAAATAGGGCTGAACTGATAAGACAAAGAATCTTGAAGTAGATCAACTTTGCAGCTTTGGGTCAACATCAACTCATACATTAAAGAAATTCAGTGTTACAGAAGGAATCAAATTCAAAGTCTCAATATAAAGCCACTCATGGTGGCAAGGAAGACGAATCCATGCAAACTGGGGTAGCCAGGAGAATGGCAGCTGCTGAGGAAAGAGACCCACACAGCAGAATGGGACAACTTGCTGCAGCCAGCTTGCCGACGCCAATTCTCCATGACCAACTCACAGTGGCACAACTTGCCACAGGTCAATTCCACAAATACAGAAGTTAAATTAATTTCAACAGAATCATGGCTAATAACAATAAAATAAAGAAAGTCAATCCAGAAATACAGAGTTACAATAATTTCAATGAAAATGTGGTCTCAGCCAGTCTCCTGGAAGTCCACAGATTTGCAGGAAAAACAAACCAACTAATACATTTCAGACTGAGTAAAACTGAGTAAAGGTTTATTCACAAACAACAAACTCCCTAACCAACAAGAATGGCAGGAAGTCAATTAAGGTCAGCGCTGGGAGCATCTGCCTCCCAGCGCTGTTTCTAGCTGTGGCCATGCCCCCACCTAAATGCACCTACCTTCTGAGTTCTGCTCCTCTATAATCAGTCTAATCTCCTCTGCTAATCATTCCCTACTTCTTGCATTTGATCATGGATTAGCATTCCCTGCCTCTCCTATCATTGCCTCACCTAACATCCCTGTTTATCCCCAACTCAGATATCATCCATTGCACATGTCTTCACAATTGTAGAAGTGTGTCCCGGCTCCTTGAAAATGTAACCAGTGTCTGGGTTTTCCTCGGGAGTCTCTACACTGCTGTTGCTGCATGACTTAGCTGGATGCTGGTTCATCAGGTGTTCAATGGTCATCAGCTGTTCAGTGGCATATCAAATAAGTGGCAGTATGGAGAGTCTTGTCATGGACAGGGATTCCCCCAGAAGCACTTTGAGTTGGTGGGCTCCGAGGTACATCACCATGCCCGGAGCATGACAGGCTGTCCCTCTACCAGAGATCCACCTGCAAAATGAGAATGAATATGTGTGTTTATGGCCTTAACAGGAACTGTATCTCCCCCTGCCCTTGTAGGATATTTCAGGTAGAATTGCCGGCATAGTCATGGAGTGTTCACATCCGTATTGGCAACCCATGAAGCACACACAATTGGATATCCTTTCCACCTAATCAGATACTGCAAAGTACCTCTATGCCTACAGGAATCCTGGATTTCTCCTATTTCATAATGGTCATCCATTACGGGGCAGGGAGGTTAGGGTTGAGACCGAATACTCTCTATGTTAGCTGGTTTGAGAAGACTAATATGGAAAATGGGATGCACCCATCTGAACCGTGATAGCAGCTTTAATTGTACGATGACAGGGTTGATTATCTAAACTATAGGAAATGGTCCAACATATTTTGGACCTAATTTCTTATAGGGCAGTCCTAGGTTTAAGTACTTAATAGGCAGGTATACAGGCTCCCTGATGTCAAAGACTTTATGATAGTCCTTTTCTTATTGGCTTCCTTTCTATATGAAGTAAAAGCATCCTGTAATGCTTGGTGTACTGTCCTCCAAGTCTCCTTAATTTTTCCAGACTATATAATAGCTGTCATGGCTTCTTGTGTTCCCTGTGACTATTCAAGAATGGGTACCAAAATCAATTCCAGATATGATAAAAAAAAAGGGGGGGGGATATGTCCTGTGCTGCTATGTACTGTATTGTTATATGCTACCTGAGCAAACAGTAGCACCTCAGACCATTCAGTTTGCCGATAGGAAATTTAGCAATACAGGTACCATTCTGTAGCTGTATTCGTTCATTTAGCAGTGCCATTCATGCTCGGATGATAAGCCATACTCAGTCCCTATAATAACCCTATCAAATGAACAAATTCACTTTAGAACTGGGCAGTAAATTGCACTCCTCTATCTGATATTATAGCCTTGGCACTCCATGTAATCTGTCAATACATTTAATAAAGAGACCAGCCAATTTATGAACAGATGGCAGACCAGCACAGGATATAAAATGCATTTGTTTTGAAAATAAATCTATTACCGTCCAAATGACGTATATCCATGGCTGTTTGGTAGTTTTACTATGAAGTCCATGGCTATATCCTGCCTCGACATCACTCATGTCAAGGGCACTTCTCCTCACCTGGTTTCTCATGACAGTGGGGATGCTGCACTGGTCATAAGTGTGAATTGTAACTTTGAATTGCTACTAAATGAACTGTTGTAAGTCAAGGATTACCTGTACAAAAATACAAAAAAGCTTCTTTGCTTGCAAAAAACTGCCAATACCAATTAATAAATACCAATTATTAGATTAAAAATGCCTGCAAGCCAGAGTTACAGATAAGGCAGGGTGCCATAGCACCTTGAGGAATTAAAATAGTTAAAATGCAATGATAACTATCAGCAGTCAACTCTTGTTCATAAAGTGAAACCCTTTAGCAGAGAGGTCATTTAAGCTTTCCAGAAAAAGCACACCCAGGAGAAGCAATCCTTAGATTCATTTGTACCACTTAAAGATACCAGCTGGTCTCACTCACCTCACAAGATATCCTCAGGAAACCATCCAGATTTAAGGAAAGGTCACATGCCCCCCAGAAAGGCAGTAAAAAAATCAGTGGCAAGCTTGCATCCTGCCTCTTGGAAGTACATCCCAAAAGGACAGTGCCAGATACCACTAAAGGAGTGAAGGAAGATCCCCTTCCCATGAGGCAGGAAAAAATTCAAACACAATAGAAATAATTAAATCACAACAGTAGCTGTTGCTTGCTAAACCAATTACCAGAACAAATAGACACAGGAACTAGCAGATTTCTCAAACCAGTTTCTTTTCAGGAACATAGATTAATCCTTTTCCTTCCAAACAAAGCTGAATAGGGAAAATTATCCTATCAATAAACACAGGATTGAACATCACCAAGCATAGAATTAAACTTTACCAAAAACCAGTTTCAGACCAAAACTCAGAAAGGATATGTAAACCCGTTTGAATATCAATCTTTCCAGCGAGCCAAGAAGAAGTATTTCCAGGTCAGTATTTCCTCCTAATAGCAATGTAAAAACTTTAAAACAACTCTTCCCCTTTAAGAAAAAAAAAAAACCTCCTTGGGAGACAGTAAGTCTAGGCTGTCTGCCAAGAATGTAATAAGGGTATAAAAAAACAAAAGGAGATTTCTTCTAACTACTGGTTTTCCAAACTGCTTAGAAAGTTAACAAGGGGTTCTATAGAACTGGTTGAACCAGTAGAATTCCGTCCCCGCAAATAAGTGAGCTGCTTAACAATTTTTAAGGTCTTGTCTCACCAATTCTGCATGTTACTCCATTGTATCTGAATATATCAGAAAGTCATCAAGTTTCACCAATACAGTCCTATACAAATGTTCATGCAGAACCCTCATTTATGAGCTGCATAAAAACCACTGCAACCCAAAGGGAATAATTCTAAATTGGTAGCTCCCCAGTAGATGGCTGTATGTTGTTTTCCATTCATCACTGGCCCTCATGCATAATCTTTAATATGCTTCACGTAGCTCTAGCTTCGTAAATATTCAATCTTTTGCTCCTCAACAAATCCTTCATGAGTGGTAGTGGAGACAGTGGCTCCTTACATACAGCATTGAGATCCCTAAAATCCACACACAGCTTTAAACCCAACATCCTTTTTCTTCCTAAACAAGACCAGAACTGCTATATGTGCATGTTTGGTTTAATAAAGACCCTAATAATAAAGTTTTTCTCTATATACTTGCGCATTTCTTCGATCTCCAGTTGAGTACATCTGGGGTTTAGGTAAATTAACTTCCAGGATTAATTCAACTGCACAGTCAGTAAGCCAGTGGGATGGTAACTGATTGCTACTGGTGTCATTAAAAACATCAGCTAAGCCATTGTACACCTAAAGCCCCTGACACACTGCACCAATGGATGGAAAGACTATGTAAAACGGAGAAAAACACTTACCATCTGTTGGTTAACGCGATGCTTCCGTTCTGTACTCACTGCCTCCATTTTGCTTCCTCTCTATCTGTCCAGCATCTGTCTATTGACGTTTCATCCGCTCAGAGGGTTTTGAGCTGCTCAAAACTTTTGCGCGGAAAATGTATCCGATGTGTCTGTTCTGCATCCGCTAGGCATCTGCTAGGCATCCGTTCTGCATCCGTTATGCATCCGCTGTATCTGCTAGGCATCCGCTACACATCTGTGCAACTCGATCCGCTCGGATACAGGGAGGAAGCGGAACGGACACAGAATGGATGCACAAAGGATTCAGAACGGATGGAGAAAGGATGAAAGCAGATGCAGCTCACAAAGAAAGCATTTAAAATGGAAAAAATGTTCGCAGAGGGGACCTATCTCGCATATTAAGGATGTCTAGAGGATGCCTAGAGGATGCAAAGGGACACATAGTGGAAAACCTATACTGCCTAAAAAAAGGGGAAGCAACTCATCTGGATCTCACTTTCAAACCAGCAGCCCAGCTGTGCAGACCTCTGCAGCCTTCATCTGACTCTTCCTCTTCCACAGCATCCAGTCATGTCCACCATGGATCGTAACAAAATTCTTTTGGCAGCCACCATCATTCTGCAACAGTGCGAAGCCATCTATAGGCTCTGTGAATTCTACGACGGGAAGAAAAAGAGGTGGCCAAGAAGCGTCTGGGTCCGAAGATGGATCAGGAGAAGAGCAGAGTACGGAGTGTACAACAAGCTGATGGTGGAGCTCAGGAACGAAGACACTTGTGCATTCCAAAACTTCATGAGGATGCCTCCAGCCATGTTTGACGAAGTTGTGCAGTGGCTGACACCCAGGTTGACCAAGGAAAACACTAACTTCCGGCCCAGCCTGGAACCTGGGCTCAAGGTGGCACTCACTCTGCGCCACCTAGCCTCAGGGACCACCTACAGCAGAATGCAGTATGGCTGGAGGGTGCCACACAACACCATCAGCATTGTGGTCAGAGAAGTGGTGCAGGCCATCATCGAAGAATACAAGGAGGAGCTCCTCCAGTGCCCCACCACTGAAGAAGGATGGAAGAAAGTTGCAGAGCAGTGGTATCAGAGTTGGAACTTCCCCCACAGCGTTGGAGCCATAGATGGCAAGCACGTGGCCTGCAAAGCGCCAGCCAAGTCGGGGTCCACTTATTTCAACTACAAGGGCTTCTTCAGCATCGTCCTCTTCGCCATGGTCGATGCTGACTACAAGTTCATGTACATTGATGCTTCAGGCAACGGCTCATCTTCAGATGCCCAGATATACAAAGCCAGTGACCTCAAGGAGGGGCTGGAACGCAACCTCATCGTGGGCTTCCAAGATCCAGAGCCACTGCCCAACGATACACAAGATGTGCCCTACTTCATCATGGGGGATGACGCCTTCTCCCTCAGAACCTACCTCATGAAGCCCTACACCTCCAGACTCCTCACCCGTGAAGAGAGGATCTTCAACTACAGGCTGTCCAGGGCAAGGCGGGTGGTAAGAACTCCTTTGGCATCCTGGCCAACAGGTTCCAGGTACTTCTCACCACCATGCAGCATCGCCCAGAGACCATGAGGAGGATCATGGAAGCTTGCTGCATCCTGCACAATCTCATGCGCATCCGCTACACAGTCTTGCAGAACAGGCTCGTGGACCTCCAATAAGGCTATGGGGACATGGAGCCTGGGGAATTGAGGCAAGGGCAAAACCTGATTGACACTCAGGATGTGCAAGGCCCCAACAGAGCCTCACATGAAGGGAAGAAGCAGCGCAACCTCCTGAAACACTGGTGCAACTCCCCAGCTGGAGGGGTGGAGTGGCAAGACAGGATGATAGATGCTTAATGGATGCTTCCTTCAGCCT